>CM038672.1:124732532-124974701 GCA_021605145.1 Aegilops bicornis | reverse complement strand
TAAGAAGGATGGAAAAATGAACAAAAGGTATATTTTATATACATGTTATTGATGTGTACTTTACTAGTGTTTATAGCAACCCGTGGTATTTGATACTAGTTAGGTTGCTGAGAGTAGTAACTTCGAAATGGGAGTTGCGAGAATGAAAAGAAACTAGTTAAGAGTGAAGTGACGATGTGTGTTGGAAGCGGTTCCTAGATTGATATGATCATCATCGCACACTCCCTATACTTTAGGGATTAGTGTTGAACCTAAATAAATGTTATTTGGTGTTTTGCGTTGAGCATGAGATATGATTTGATCATGTTTATTTCAATCTGATTTATTCATTTAAATTAGAGAATAATTGTTGTTACATTTTACATGAATAAAACCTTCTATGGTCATACACCCAATGAAAATGGTTTTGTTGGATCTCGATTGTAGTGATACACATATTCATAATATTGAAGCCAAAATATGCAAAGTTAAATGATAGTGCAACTTATTTGTGTAACCTTGCCGTTTAGGTCATATTGGTGTAAAAGCACATGAAGAAACTCCATCTTGATGGGTTTTGGAATCACTTGATGCTTGCGAACCATGCCTCATGGGCAAGATGACTATGTCTCCATTCTTCGGAACAATGGAGTGAGCAACAGACTTGTTGAAAATAATACATACTGATGTATGCAATCCGATGAGTGTTGAGGCTCGCGGTGGGTATCGTTATTTTCCGACCTTCACGCAGATGATTTGAGCGAGATATGGGTATATCTACTTGATGAAACATAAATGCGAAACATTTGAAAAGTTCAAAAGAATTTCAGAGTGAAGTGTAAAATCATCGTAACAAGAAAATAAAAGTTTCTACGATCTGATCAGCGGAGATGAATATTGAGTTCTGAGTTTGGTCTTCAATTAAAACAATGTGGAATAGTTTCACAAATTCATGCGCTTTGAGCACCACGGTAATGGTGTGTCAGAACATAAATAACCGTACTTTATTAGATATGGTGCAATCTATGATGTCTCTTCTTGATTTACCACTATCGTTTTGGGGTTATACATTAGAGGCAGGCTGCATTCACGTTAAGTAGGGCACCATCTAAATCCGTTGAGATGATATGAGCTGTGGTTTGGCAAGAAACCAAGGTTGTTGTTTCTTAAAGTTTGGGGTTGCGATGCTTATGTGAAAAAGTTTCATCTGATAAGCTCAAACCCAAATCGAATGTATCTTCATAGGATACCCAAAGGAGGCAGTTGGGTACACCTTCTATCACAGATCCGAAGGCAAGACATTTGTTGCTTAGAATGGATCCTTTCTAGAGAAGGAGTTTCTACATGAAAGAAGTGAGTGGGAGGAAAGTAGAACTTGATGAGGTAGCTATACTGATCCCTTATTGGAAAGTAGTTCATCACGGAAATTTGTTCCTGTGACTCCTACACCAATTAGTGAGGAAGCTAATGATGATGATCATGTAACTTGGATCAAGTTACTACCGAACCTCGTAGGTAAAGCAGTAAGATCCGCACTAAGTGAATGCGGTAATCCTGTTACGGAGGTCATGTTACTTGACCATGATGAACCTCTGAACTATGAGGAAGCGATGATGAGCCAGATTCCATAAAATGGCTTGAGGCCATGAAATGCGAGATGGGATCCATGTATGAGAACAAAGTGTGGACTTTGGTTGACTTGCCCGATGATCGGCAAGCCATAGAAAATAAATGGATCTTTAAGAGGAATACGGACACTGATATTAGTGTTACTATCTACAAAGCTAGACTTGTCAAAAAAGGTTTTGACAAAGTTCAAGGTGTTGACTATGATGAGATTTTCTTACTCGTAGCGATGCTTAAGTCTGTCCGAATCATGTTAGCAAATTGTCACATCTTATGAAATCTGGCAAATGGATGTCAAAACTACATTCCTTGATGAATTTCTTAAAGGAGAGTTGTATATGATGCAACCAGAAGGTTTTGTCGATCCTAAAGATGCTAACAAAATGTGCAAGCTCCAGCGATCCATCTATGGACTGGTGCAAGCATCTCGGAGTTGGAATATACGCTTTGATGAGTTGATCAAAGCATATAGTTTATACAGACTTGCGGTGAAGCCTGTATTTACAAGAAAGTGAGTGGGAGCACTACAAAATTTCTGATAAATATATGTGAATGACATATTGTTGATCGGAAATAATGTAGAATTCTGGAAAGCATAAAGGAGTATTTGAAGGAGTTTTCAAATAAAGACCTCGATAAAGCTGCTTACATATTGAGCATCAAGATCTATAGAGATAGATCAAGGCAGCTTGATAAGTTTTTCAATGGATACATACCTTGACAAGATTTTGAAGTAGTTCAAAATGGAGCAGTCAAAAGAAAAAGTTCTTGCATGTGTTACAAGGTGTGAAATTGAGTAAGACTCAAAAGCCCGACCACGGCGGAAGATAGAAAAGAGAATGAAAGTCATTCCTATGCCTCGACCATAGGTTCTTTAAAGTATGCCATCTTGTGTACCAAATCTATTGTATACCCTACCTTTGAGTTTAGCAAGGGAGTACAATAGTGATCTAGGAAGTATATCAACTTTGGACAGCGGTCAAAATTATCCTTAGTGGAATAAGGATATTTTTCTCGATTATGGAGGTGACAAAGGTTAAGTCTTAAAGGGTTACGTCGATGCAAGTTTTGACAGCGATCGAGGATGACTCTAAGTCTCAATCTGGATACATATTGAAAGTGGGAGCAATTAGCTAGAAGTAGCTCCATGCGAGCATTGTTGACATAGAAATTTGCAAAATACATACGGATCTGAATCGTGGCGGACCCGTTGACTAAACTTCTCTCACAAGCAAAACATGATCACACCTTAGTACTCTTTGGGTGTTAATCACATAGCAATGTGAACTAGATTATTATTTGTAGTAAACCCTTTGGGTGTTGGTCACATGACGATGTGAACTATGGGTGTTAATCACATGGTGATGTGAACTATTGGTGTTGAATCACATGGCGATGTGAACTAGATTATTGACTCTAGTGCAAGTGGGAGACAGAAGGAAATATGCCCTAGAGGCAATAATAAAGTCATTATTTATTTCCTTATTTCATGATAAATGTTTATTATTCATGCTAGAATTGTATTAGCAGGAAAGTTGATACATGTGTGAATACATAGACAAAAAGAGTAGGGATAGCAATTTTGCCCATGGGTATGGGTACCATGGTACCCTACCCAAAACAACGGGTATGGGCAAGACTTGAAGAGATTTTTTACCCATGGGTAATGGGTATCCATACCATAAAATATATGGGTAGGATATGGGCATGACATTGTGCCCATGGGTAACCCAATGGATACCGAAACAATTAATAAATAAAAATAACTCCTATGACATGTCGGGTCATCATCCAACTCCTATGGCCCACCCTAAGTCTCGATTTCTTAAATTGACCATAACTCATAGGCCTGTAATCACCTGCTCGCCACTCCTCGTGCGTCCTATGTGACTCGTTGAAAAGATGAAATCTTGACTCTTCGCTACCGGAGTCCTATCCAACGCTCGATCCAGCTATTCCCCATTCGGCCACGACCTCACCTTTGTCTGGGTTTCTACTAGCAAGTCGCTCGAGACTCCCTTGATGCCTCTAAGAGGCCACCCACCATAGTAGCCTATTTTAGTGATATACTACTCGTCCATGATCACTTGAAGTTTAAACCCATTTCTCTACATTTTAAAATTTTAAATGCTATATATTATATCCACATGATACCCATTGGGTATAGGATACCCGATGGGTATGGGCATGAGTGTAATTTATGCCCATGGGTATTGAAATGGGTGGGTATAGAAATTTTACGTGGGTATGGGTTTGGGTAGAAGGAGGTTGTACCATACATACCCTACCCATTGCCATCCCTAAAAAATAGTGTCACTAGTATGCCTCTACTTGACTAGCTCGTTGAATCAAAGATGGTTAAGTTTCCTAGCCATAGACATGAGTTGTCATTTGATTAATGGGATCACATCATTAGAGAATGATGTGATTGACTTGACCCATTCCGTTAGCTTAGCACTTGGTCATTTAGTATGTTGCTATTGCTTTCTTCATGACTTATACATGTTCCTATGACTATGAGATTATGCAACTCCCGTTTACCTGAGGAACACTTTGTGTGCTACCAAACGTCACAACATAACTGGGTGATTATAAAGGTGCTCTATAGGTGTCTCCGAAGGTACTTGTTGAGTTGGCGTATTTCGAGATTAGGATTTGTCACTCCGATTGTCGGAGAGGTATCTCTGGGCCTACTCGGTAATACACATCACTATAAGCCTTGCAAGAATTGTAACTAACGAGTTAGTTGCGGGATGATGTATTACGGACGAGTAAAGAGACTTCTTGCGATAGCAGATTGAACTAGGTATTGAGATCCAGAAGCGATCGAATCTCGGGCAAGTAACTATACCGATGACAAAGGGAACAATGTATGTTGTTATGCGGTTTGACCGATAAAGATCTTACGTACAATATGTAGGAGCCAATATGAGAATCCAGGTTCGCTATTGGTTATTGACGGAGGCGTATCTTGGTCATGTCTACATAGTTCTCGAACCGTGAGTAGGGTCCATTGCAACAACGTTCGGTGACGATTTGTATTATGAGTTTATGTGTTTTGATGTACCAAAGGTAGTTGAGTCCCAAATGAGATCGGGGACATGGCGAGGAGTCTCAAAATGGTCGAGATGTAAAGATCGATATATTGGGCGACTATATTTGGACATCGAAAAGGTTCAGTGATTGGGTATTTTTGAATCTTAGAAAAGTTCTGAGAATTCATAGGGAGTATATGGGCCTTATTGGGCTTTAGGGAAAGAGAGAGAGGAGGCTCGCCCCCCAAGGCTTAGTCCGGGTGGACTAGGGGGAGGCGGCGCCCTCCTTCCTTCTCTTCTCTTTTCCCTTTCCTTCTCTCCTACTCCTACTACTTGGAAGGGCTCCTAGTTCTACTAGGAAGGGGAATCCTACTCTCGGTGGGAGTAGGACTCCCCTAAGTAGCGCGCCATAGAGAGGGGCGACCCTCCCCTCCTCCACTCCTTTATATCACGGGGAGGGGCACCCTATGGAGACACAACAATTGATCTCTTGATCTCTTAGCCGTGTGCGGTGCCCCTCCACCATATTCCACCTCGATCATATCGTGGCGGTGCTTAGGCGAAGCCTGCGTCGGTAGCAACATCATCGCCGTCATCACGCTTGCGTCGTCTTTGACGGAACTCTCCGTGAAGCTCTGCTTTGGATCGGAGTTCAGCGGGACATCGTCGAGCTGAGCGTGTGCTTTGAACTCGGAGGTGCCATCCATTCGGTACTTGGATCGGTCCGGGACCGTGAAGGCGTGCGACTACATCAACAGCGTTGTGCTAGCAGCTTCACGCTTTCGATCTCTGAGGGACATAGACAACACTTTCCCCTCTCGTCGCTATGCATCACCATGATCCTGTGTGTGCGTAGGAATTTTTTTGAAATTACTACGTTCACCTACATACATATGCATGGTGTCTGTGTAAAGGGGCAATATCGGTGGACTGAACTGCAGAATGCCAGAATAAGCGGGGGATAGCTAGTCCTGCCGAAGACTAAACCTGGCAGCCTCCATCTTGCAACATGTAGAAGAGAGTAGTTGGTAAGTTCACCGTATCATCGCATAACATAATCCTACAGCGATCGTCTCCTCGTGCAGCCTGTTAGAAAGCGATCACCCGGCTTATGGCGGCACTTGGAAGGGTGTGTTTTATTAAGTATAAGGTTCTAGTTGTCATAAGGTCAAGGTGCAACTCCAAGTGGTCACATTACGAAGATCCACGGCTATTCAAATAGATAAACTTCCTGCGGGGTGCACCACATTACCTGACCGCTTTCGATCCCTGCGGCGGGCACACTTTCTGGGTCATGTCCGGCCTCGGGAGAGATCAACACGTCGCATCCCTACCTAGGCTCAACGAGAGAAATTGACCACGCGGTTGATCGTCTCCAACGTATCTATAATTTTGATTGCTCCATGCTATGTTATCTACTGTTTTGGGCAAACATTGGGCTTTATTATCCACTTTTATATTATTTTGGGACTAACCTATTAGCAGGAGGCCTAGCCCGAAATTGTTGTTTTTGCCTATTTCGGTGTTTGAAGAAAAGGAATATCAAGCGAAGTCGAAGCATAGCGAAATCAACTGGAGAAGTTATTTTTGGAAGGAAAGCTATCGGAAAAGCTTGGAGTGCACTTACGGAAAGAAGGGAGGTGCCCACGAGGGTGGAGGGCGCGCCCACCCCCTAGGGCGCGCCCCCTGCCTCGTGGCCCCCCCTTCGGTCCACCACGTACTTCTTTCACCCATATATACCTACGTACCCTAAAACTTCCAGAACGGAGATTAGATCAGGAGTTCCGCCGCCGCAAGCCTCTGTAGCCACCAAAAGTCAATCGGGACCCTATTCGGCACCTGGGAGGGATCCCTCACCAGTGGCCATCTTCATCATCGGCGCTCTCCATGGCGAGGAGGAGTAGTTCACCCTCGGGGCTGAGGGTATGTACCGATAGCTATGTGTTTGATCTCTCTCGGTCTCTCGTGTTCTTGATTTGTACGATCTTGATGTATCGCGAGCTTTGCTATAATAGTTGGATCTTATGTTGCTTCTCCCCCTCTACTCTCTTGTAATGGAGTGAGTTTTCCCTTTGAAGTTATCTTATCGGATTGAGTCTTTAATGATTTGATAACACTTGATGTATGTCTTGTAAATGCGTGTCTGTGGTGACAATGGGATATCATGTGATTCACTTGATGTATGTTTTGGTGATCAACTTGCGGAGTTCAGCATGAACCTATGCATAGGGGTTGGCACGTTTTAAATGATTCTTGGTAGAAACTTTGGGGCACTCTTTGAGGTTCTATGTGTTGGTTTGAATAGATGAATACGAGATTGTGTGATGCATATCATATAATCATACCCACGGATACTTGAGGTGACATTGGAGTATCTAGGTGACATTAGGGTTTTGGTTGATTTGTGTCTTAAGGTGTTATTCTAGTCACGAACTCTAGGGCTGTTTGTGACACTTATAGGAATAGCCCAATGGATTGATTGGAAAGAATAACTTTGAGGTGGTTTACGTACCCTACCATAATCTCTTCATTTGTTCTCCGCTATTAGTGACTTTGGAGTGACTCTTTGTTGCATGTTGAGGGATAGTTATATGATCCAACTATGTTATTATTGTTGAGAGAACTTGCACTAGTGAAAGTATGAACCCTAGGCCTTGTTTCCTAGCATTTGCAATACCGTTTGTGCTCACTTTTATCATTAGTTACCTTGTTGTTTTATATTTTCAGATTACAAAAACCTATATCTACCATCCATATTGCACTTGTATCACCATCTCTTGGGAACTAGTGCACCTATACAATTTACCATTGTATTGGGTGTGTTGGGGACACAAGAGACTCTTTGTTATTTGGTTGCAGGGTTGCTTGAGAGAGAACATCTTCATCCCTCGCCTCCCACGGATTGATAAACCTTAGGTCATCCACTTGAGGAAACTTGCTCTTGTCCTACAAACCTCTGCACTTGGAGGCCCAACAACGTCTACAAGAAGAAGGTTGTGTAGTAGACATCAAGCTCTTTTATGGCGCCGTTGCGGGAGGTGAGTGCTTGAAGGTATATCTTTAGATCTTGCTTAATCAAATCTTTTTGTTTCTTGTTTTAGCACTAGTCTAGTTTATAAAGAAAACTACAAAAAAATGGAATTGAGTTTGCCTCATATGCTTCATCTTTTTAATATCTTTTGTGAGTATGATGGAAAGGAAAAATTGTGCTCAAGTGCTAGAAGAAGAAATCTATAAAATGTTTGGCACTAAATCTTTGTATGATGAGCATGATTGCAATGTTGTTAGTTTGAATTCTATGAATATCCATGATGCTAATGATATACAAAGCCACAAGCTTGGGAAGCTATGTTTGATGAAGATGATATTTTTGTCCCCCAAGCTTTGATGAGCAAATTTACTATGATGAAAGCATGCCTCCTATCTATGATGATTATTGTGATGACGTATGCTCTACGAAGAATAATGATAACCATAAAACTTGTCATGATTATGATTACCCTTCCTCTGAACATTACTCTTTTAATGTGGAAACAATTTATAGTATTCAAGTCTCTTATGATACTCCCACTATTCGAATGAAAAGAATTTTGCTTATGTGGAGAGTAATAAAATTTCTATGCCTGTAGATCATGAAAAAGAATGCTTTAGGTGCTGGTTATATTGTTGAATTCATTCATGATGCTACTGAAAATTATTATGAAGGAGGAATATATGCTTGTAGGAATTGCAATAATATCAAGTTTCCTCTCTATGTGCTTAAAGTTTTGAAGTTATGCTTGTTTTACCTTCCTATGCAAGTTGATTCTTGTTCCCATAAGTTGTTTGCTCACAAATTACCTATACATAGGAAGTGGGTTAGAATTAAATGTGCTAGTCATATTCTTCATGATGCTCTCTTTATGTTTCAATTCTTATCTTTTATGTGAGCATCATTGAAATCATCATGCCTAGCTAGGGGCGTTAAACGATAGCGCTTGTTGGGAGAGCAACCCAATTTTATTTTAGTTTCTTTCTTTTTGATTCTGTTTAGGAATAAATAATCCATCTAGCTTCTGTTTAGATATGGTTTGTGTTTTAATTAGTGTTTGTGCCAAGTTAAACCAGAGGATTTTCTTGGATGATAGTTATTTGATCTTGCTGTAATTTCCAGAAACTTTCTGTTCACGAAAACAATTGTAAAAATCACCAGAACATGATAAAATACTGATACCAATTGCTGCTGATCAATAAACAAATTTTCTAGGTCGTCCTATTTTGGCTGATTTTTTGGAGTTCCAGAAGTTTGCGTTGAATTACAGATTACTACAGACAGTTCTGTTTTGACAGATTCTGTTTTCATTGTGTTGCTTGCTTATTTTGATGAATCTATGGCTTGTAAAATAATTTATAAACCATAGAAGTTGGAATCTGATAGGTTTAACACCAATATAAATAAATAATGAGTTCATTACAGTACCATGAAGTGGTGTTTTTTTTTCTTTAGCTAGCAGACTTGTGAGTTTTACATTAAGTTTTGTGTTGTGAAGTTTTCAAGTTTTGGGTAAAAGATTCGATGGAATATGGAATAAGGAGTGGCAAGAGCCTAAGCTTGGGGATGCCCAAGGCACCCCAAGGTAATATTCAAGGATAACCAACAACCTAAGCTTGGGGATGCCGGAAGGCATCCCTCTTTAAATCTACATTCATCGGTAACTTTACTTGGAGCTATATTTTTATTCACCACATGATATGTGTTTTTGCTTGGAGCGTCATTTTATTTTCTTTAGCTTTGCCTGCTGTTTGAATAAAATAAAAAGATCTGAAATTATGAAATGGGAGAGTCTTCACATAGTTGCATAATTATTCAACTACTCATTGATCTTCACTTATATCTTTCGGAGTAGTTTGTAAATGCTGCTCTAGTGCTTCACTTATATCTTAGAGAGCATGGTGGTAGTTTTATTTTGAAGAAATAGATGAACTCTCATGCCTCACTTATATTATTTTGAGAGTCTTAAATAGCATGGTAATGTGCTTAAACAATCCTAATATGCTAAGCATACAAGATTTGTAAGAATTCTTATGAGTGTGTTGAATACTAAGAGAAGTTTGATGCTTGATGATTGTTTTGAGATATGGAGGTGATAATATCAAAGTCGTGCTAGTTGAGTAGTTGTGAATTTGAGAAATGCTTGTGTTGAAGTTTGCAAGTCCCGTAGCATGCACGTATGGTGAGCGTTATGTAACAAATTTGAAACTTGAGGTGTTCTTTGGTTGTTTTCCTTATGAGTGGCGGTCGGGGAATGACGATGGTCTTTTCCTACCAATCTATCCCCTAGGAGCATCTTGCATAGTGCTTTGGTTTTGATGGCTTGTAGATTTTTGCAATAAGTATGTGAGTTCTTTATGACTAATGTTGAGTCCATGGATTATCGCACTCTCACCTTTCCATCATTGCTAGCCTCTTTGGTACCGTGCATTGCCCTTTCTCACATTGAGAGTTGGTGCAAACTTAGCGGTGCATCAAACCCCGTGATATGATCGCTCTTTCACACATAAACATCCTTATATCTTCCTCAAAACAGCCACCATACCTACCTATTATGGCATTTCCATAGCCATTCGAGATATATTGCCATGCAACTTTCCACCATATCGTTCTTCATGACACATTCATCATTGTCATATTGCTTAGCATGATCATGTAGTTGACATAGTATTTGTGGCAAAGCCACCGTTCATAATTCTTTCATACATGTCACTCTTGATTCATTGCATATCCCGGTACACCGCCGGAGGCATTCATATAGAGTCATACTTTGTTCTACTATCGAGTTGTAATCATTGAGTTGTAAATAATTAGAAGTGTGATGATCATCACTCAATAGAGCATTGTCCCAAAATAAAGAGAAAGGCCAAAGAAAAAAAATAAGGCCCAAAAAAAATAAAAAAATAAAAAAGGGGCAATGCTACTATCCTTTTACCACACTTGTGCTTCAAAGTAGCACCATAATCTTCATGATAGAGAGTCTCTTGTTTTGTCACTTTCATATACGAGTGGGAACTTTTCATTATAGAACTTGGCTTGTATATTCCAACGATGGGCCTCCTCAAGTGCCCTAGGTCTTCGTGAGCAAGCAAGTTGGATGCACACCCACTAGTTTCTTTTGATGAGCTTTCATACATTTATAGCTCCAGTGCATCCGTTGCATGGCAATCCCTACTCCTTGCATTAACATCAATCGATGGGCATCTCCATAGCCCATTGATTTGCCTCGTTGATGTGAGATCTTCTCCTTTTTTGTCTTCTCCACATAACGCCCATCATCATATTCTATTCCACCCATAGTGCTATGTCCATGGCTCACGCTCATGTATTGCGTGAGGGTCTATAAGTTTGAGATTATTAAAGTATGAAAAAATTGCTTGGCTTGTCATCGGGGTTGTGCATTAGGAGAGCATTCTTGGGTGACGAAAATGGAGCATGACTAAACTATATGATTTTGTAGGGATGAACTTTCTTTGGCCATGTTATTTTGAGAGGACATAATTGCTTAGTTAGTATGCTTGCAGTATTATTATTTTTATGTCAATATGAACTTTTGTCTTGAATCTTTCGGATCTGAATATTCATATCACAATTAAGAAGAATTACATTGAAATTATGCCAACTAGCATTCCACATCAAAAATTATCTTTTTATCATTTACCTACTCGAGGGGCAGTAGAAATTAAACTTAGGATGCTTGATACGTCTCCAACGTATCTATAATTTTGATTGCTCCATGCTATGTTATCTACTGTTTTTGGCAATATTGGGCTTTATTATCCACTTTTATATTATTTTTGGGACTAACCTATTAGCAGAAGGCCTAGCCGAAATTGCTGTTGTTTTTGCCTATTTGAGTGTTTGAAGAAAAGGAATATCAAGCGGAGTCGAGGCAGCAGAAATCAAGCTGGAGAAGTTATTTTGGAAGGAAAGCTACGGAAAAGCTTGGAGTGCATGTCGGAAAGAAGGGAGGTGCCCACGAGGGTGGGCGCGCCCACCCCTAGGCGCACCCACCTGCCTCGTGGCCCCCCGCCGGTCCCGCGTGCTTCTTTCACCCATATATACCTCGTGCCCTAAAACTTCCGAGCGGATATTAGATCGGGAGTTCCCTTGCCAAGCCTCTATAGCCACCAAAAGTCAATGGGACCTGTTAGGCACCTGCTTGGGAGGGATCCCTCACCGGTGGCCATCTTCATCATCCGGCGCTCTCCATGGCGAGGAGGAGTAGTTCACCCTCGGGGCTGAGGGTATGTACAGATAGCTATGTGTTTGATCTCTCTCTCTCTCGTGTTCTTGATTTGTACGATCTTGATGTATCATGAGCTTTGCTATTATAGTTGGATCTTATGTTGCTTCTCCCCCTCTACTCTCTTGTAATGGATTGAGTTTTCCCTTTGAAGTTATCTTATCGGATTGAGTCTTTAATGATTTGAGAACACTTGATGTATGTCTTGCCGTGCGTATCTGTGGTGACAATGGGATATCACGTGATTCACTTGATGTATGTTTTGGTGATCAACTTGCGGGTTCGCCCATGAACCTATGCATAGGGGTTGGCACACGTTTTAAATCGTGATTCTCTGGTAGAAACTTTGGGGCACTCTTTGAGGTTCTATGTGTTGGTTTGAATAGATGAATCTGAGATTGTGTGATGCATATCGTATAATCATACCCACGGGTACTTGAGGTGACATTGGAGTATCTAGGTGACATTAGGGTTTTGGTTGATTTGTGTCTTAGGTGTTGTTCTAGTACGAACTCTAGGGCTGTTTGTGACACTTATAGGAATAGACCAATGGATTGATTGGAAAGAATAACTTTGAGGTGGTTTCGTACCCTACCATAATATCTTCGTTTGTTCTCCGCTATTAGTGACTTTGTAGTGACTCTTTGTTGCATGTTGAGGGATAGTTATATGATCCAACTATGTTATTATTGTTGAGAGAACTTGCACTAGTGAAAGTATGAACCCTAGGCCTTGTTTCCTAGCATTGCAATACCATTTTTGCTCACTTTTATCATTAGTTACCTTGTTGTTTTATATTTTCAGATTACAAAACCTATATCTACCATCCATATTGCACTTGTATCACCATCTCTTGGCGAACTAGTGCACCTATACAATTTACCATTGTATTGGGTGTGTTGGGGACACAAGAGACTCTTTGTTATTTGGTTGCATGGTTGCTTGAGAGAGACCATCTTCATCTCGCCTCCACGGATTGATAAACCTTAGGTCATCCACTTGAGGAAACTTGCTCTTGTCCTACAAACCTCTGCACTTGGAGGCCCAACAATGTCTACAAGAAGAAGGTTGTGTAGTGAACATCACCGGTCTAAATCCTATGCCTTGTGAAGTGCAGGCCCATCGCCCATTGCACACACACTGCGTTGCATGGGCGTAGGAGGCAGACCTAGCCTCCCTAATACAAGCGAGCGTTCGGTCCAATCCGGCGCGCCCTTTCGATCGGCCAGCGTCACGAAGGCTTGGTGATGCCCAGAGCACGGTTGCCCATATCTTGTCCCACGTGGCGGTTAGTGCATATAAGGTCAGCGACCCAACTCGAGATCAAATACCAAGATCTTGTTAAGCGTGTTATTATGAAGTAACGCGGGCGCCGACGAGGCAGGCCCACCTCTCTCCTAGGTGGTCTCAACCTGCCTGTCGCTCCGCCACAAAGATCCACCAGGAGGCGTCGGGACAAAGGTCCTTTCAGCTAATCAAGTGAATCACTTTCATGGGTACTCTACGAGCCGACCCGACTTTAGTTACCACAAGTATCATACATTATGTATATAAGTATATACCTGTGATCACCTCCCGAGTGATCACGGCTCAATAGTATAGCATGGCAGACGGACAAGAATGTAGGGCCACTGATGGAATACTAGCATCCTATACTAAGCATTTAGGATTGCAGGTAAGGGTAACAACTGTAGTAGCAAAGACAGGCTATGCATCAGGATAGGATGAACGGAAAGAAGTAACATGCTACACTACTCTAATGCAAGCGGTAGAGAGAAGAATAAGCGATATCTGGTGATCAAGGGGGCTTACCTGGTTGCTCACGGCAAGAAGGAGGGTCGTCAACACCGTAGTCGATCGGGCGGCAATGGCGTCGGTCTCGGTGTCTAACAAGAAGAAGAGGGGAGAAACAATAAATATAAAGCAAACATCGCATGACGATACATGACATGACAATGGCGGTGCTAGGTGTGCCCTAACAGCGATGCTACATGATACCGAGGAAGGAGGAACCCATCCGGGAAAGTTTTCCCGGTTCCGGACAAATGTCGGACAGGTGACCGGAGGGGGAATGTTCCAAGTTTGGATAGTTAGAGGTATCCGGCGGGTATGTGGGTAGCGTATGCTGATTTGACTCGTCGTTCTGAGCAACTTCCATGTAGAAAGTTTTTCGATCCGGGCTACGGTTGAATTCCTATGCATTTCCGAAGTTTTCTGAAAATCTCCAAAATTTTGCCAAGTCTCAGAAGACTCACCACTTAGCCGTTTTCCGGAGGCTATTGCTATTGATCTATACCTCCTATGATTTTGTGCCTTATATCAATTATGAGCAATTTTACGCTATCTACATGTTAGTATCACTTTTATATGTATTGGAGTTCATTTGCTTGATCATCAACAACTCTAAAGTAGCCATGAAAAAAAAGCTGTTTTCGGTTTTTCTGTTAACAGAACTTAGAACTTTGTGATTTTCGTAGGAATTAAACCACACATTATCTGAACCATGTACAATGAAACAAAATGTAGCTTGTTACGTCTGCTTTCTGTTCATATAATTTTACCCATGTTTGGACTTGTCTTATCGCTGTTTAGGGGCTGTTTAGAGAGCCAGTCAGCGTAATGTCAGTAAAGCTAGCTCTTGCTGATGGCTGAATATTCTTTATGCTTGGTATTTATCTTGAGCAGCGGCAACAAAAGTGAATTCTGGTAGCCGGCCAGCCATGGCGTGATCGACAGCAGCGTGGCGAGGACATCATGAGCAGTTCGTGTCGAGCAAACAGCGATCTTTGTGAGGCTAAGCAGCCTTGATGGCGGAAGCGGCTGCAGCCTTGTGGCGGCCTGCGGACCAGCGAGGCTGTGCGAGGCCGAACGCGTTCGAGCAAAAGCGGAGTGCGGCAGCGTGGTGTATCTGATGTGGGCCTTGCGACATAGCGCGATTACGGTGGCCTTGGCTGTAATGGTAAGCGGAGTGCGGCGTGGGCGCAAAGGAGCGGTAAGCAACGCGACTAGTGGTAGCGCGTCTTGAAAGCGAGCCTTGAAGCGGCAGCGCGGCGACGATGGCGGGCGGGCAGAACAGCAACAGCGCGGCACCTGCACTGTCTGGCGTATCACGTCGCTTCTGAGAAGGCTTCGGGTGTGCTCGGGGGCCAGCGGCTTCTGGTGGTGTTAAATCAGCGGGAGTAGAGGAGAAAGGGAGGAGGGGCCTTGCGACTCACGGGAACTGTAGGTGTGCAAAGGCAGCTTAGGGGAAGGCTCGCTAGCTCCGGAACCGTCGAGTGCGTCGGAGCCGAGGAAGAAAGAAAGGCAGTGTGGCGGCGTCGAGGCGCTCGGGGTGGATCCGATCCACGTGGCCGACATAGTCGGCAATGGCGACCTTTCGACACATCCTCAAGCGCTGGGGAGCTCGGTGGGCCTTGCGACGGGCGAGGTGGCCGGTGACAGACACGCCCGACAAGGTGAATCCCGAGCGGAAGGGAGGAAGGAGGAGTGGGGAACAAAGGGGGGACGGCGGATCTGGGGGGAGTGAGGGAGTGGAGCAGGGGGAAGAGGACCGAGGAGGCGGGGGCAGTCCTTATCCCTACGCCCATGCTTAAGCAGGCTGGTCGTGAGGGTTCGCCCTATGGCTTGGCCGAGAACAGGCGATCAAGCGGGGTGTGGGGTTGGGCTGGCTGGATCGGCTGTTGGGCTAGGCCAGTGACAGCGTAGTTTAGGCCTTCTTCTATTTTTTGTTTTTCTACCTTTTCTTTTCTGAGAAACAGTTTTGTATTTAAATAAACCATCAAATGACTTTTGCGAGATAATGGAACTTGGCCAATAAATGCAATGCAATATTTAGCCTTGCCATAAAAAGTTTGGAGCTTAGTTGAACTCACTTGAATTTTGCTTAAAAGTAAATGGGTTAAATGGGATTGTTTTGGTCCTGTTTTAAATAGGTTAGAGGAGATTTATTAACTCAAATAATGTTTGTTTATGCATGCAAACTAAGTAGTGAATATTTTCAACCCAACGAACATTTTTATTTGATAGTTTGAAGAAATGAAAACTTATCTTGAATTTTGAATTTGAATTGAGTTTGAAATATTTCTTAATTGATTTTTTTTGGCATAATGATGATGACTTGGCATCATTAGCGTGGAGTTTATGTAGCTTAATTATCCGGGCGTCACAATTCTCCTCCACTACAAGAAATCTCGTCCCGAGATTTAAGAGGTGGGATAAGGGGGAAAGGACTGTTCTGAAATTCTACTTGAATCTTATGGGTCTTGGTTGCTCTCCTCGAAGAGGTCGATCCATAGCGTTGATTTCTTCATACCTATGCACCAATGCATCATGATGAAGTTTCCTTT
Source organism: Aegilops bicornis (assembly GCA_021605145.1). NCBI lineage: Eukaryota > Viridiplantae > Streptophyta > Magnoliopsida > Poales > Poaceae > Aegilops > Aegilops bicornis. The sequence goes on along the minus strand of CM038672.1, from coordinate 124,958,438 downwards.
CTTCAGAACTCCATCGTACTTACGAAAGAATAAGGGGGGTATTCCGGGAGAACGGACCTCTGCAAGGTTGTCTATCTGGTAGATAACATCGGGGGTTGTGGCGCAAACTAACTCTCAAATTGAAACTTAATAATATATCGAAAGCAAAGTTTGAAGGTCGCATGAGAAGTTCCGAGTGGGCATGCAATCGCTCGTTGACTAAAACGGAGTGTGAAAAGGGGTTGAGCAATGAGAATAAGTATTGCGTCTAATACGAGAATAGATCATTGCGAAGGTGGCTCATGAATTACCTACAAAACCGAGCAAGGGATAACTTTGTCAACAAGGTGCAAAGGAGAGTGGGGTTTCGATCTGTGGAACTGTGGGTTATGGGCCCACCATGTGGAGTTAAAAGTAGAAAAGGCGGGTGACATCTTGCGATCTTGTGAGCAAGGCATGTCGAGAGGATAGTCATGTCGGTTATGTCGGCAACAACATCGGTACCAAGGGCGAGGACGAAGAGAACCATTTTCTGAGTCGTTCAACGAGGCGGACCCGGTAGGCAAAGTTCTAAATCCATCGGTGGTTACCGGAATGTCATCAACAAAAGTAACAGGGTCTTTCTGACAGAGTTGTACACCGAGGTGTTTACAAAAGCAGAAGAATATTACTGCTTAGATCATATAGATCACAAGAAAGTTTAAACCAAACAATGGAAAGGAAAATGTATCATAAGATTAAACAGAACAATGGAAAGGAAAATGTGTTTAAACAAATATTTCAGGGGTATATCCTTCCTAAGGACAAGCGAGCATGATATCCATGACGAGGATATAATGTAGAAAACTCTTTAGGTAGGGAGAGAAATTTCATGACATTACCCATACGGTGGTGTTTGGATAATTGAAGCGAGGAAACATTTAGCATTGGGATTCAAATGTTCTTGTTGAAAATCGAATTACCATAGACATGCTTCAAGATAGCATTGACATGGTCTTCAAGCAAAGATCAGACTCTCGATACACGAAGGATCCATCAGGAACAACTTGTAGAATAAGTCTTACAATTTCCTCATGGAAGAATGGATAAACTTGCAGAAAGGAAACTATAACACTAGGTGCTCCGGCCAGGTGTGCTAGGCATGCCATCACCTTACCTGATCATGTAAAGATGTTATATCTCCTGGAAATATGCTCCAACCATCATATCTGGTTGAGATTCAGATCTGATTGGTGTCAGGATATCTCAGACTCAGGATGCCTGAGAAGAAAAGGTGCAACATGATTTGATGAGAAGACATTGTAAGATTCTCGGGAAATGAACTATGGAAGCGAGTTCTGAAACAAGAGTTCATCATTAAACCAAGGAGAGGATGAGGAGGTGGCTAATGAACTTAGCGACAATTCATTGAGATTTCCAAAAGATGGATCTCCATAATAGGTGAACAAGGAGATAACATTTGTTAGATCAAATGATATAATGAGGTATTCTCGAGGAAAACATGCCCAATTTAAACATTGGTTGAAAAGGTGCACCCAAAATATGGCTTAGGTAGCACGATCAATGTTAGAATGGTGATTCGATAACCAATGGTCTAAGAATGAAATATCGACCATTAACTTCAAAGCAATAGGATTGCTAGAACTTTTGGAAGTGGCACATCATAGTTCAATTGTCGGTTTTACGGTTAGAAACAACCACGAGGGACCAAGGAATGAGCGGATATGGCAAGAAGCATCCTTTGTATCAAGAATTCTTAAGAGGTGGTGAAATTCTCACAACACCCTCGACATAAGAGCGATAATACTTCAAGGTAGAACATAATCTGAGTTGGATTGCAAGTTGCATCCATAGCATGAATAAGTTTGTGATAGAAGGAAGGTAAGGATGTTGTCAATGGTAACTCAAATTACCAGCAGACGAGGGTGGTACTTCTCATCATGAATTCGATTGGTATCTGGAAGGAGTCAAAATGTTGATGATGATCGAAAGAAGTATGTCGAACAACGACTACATCAAGTAAAAGGACTGATGCAGCAAAAGATTATTGGAACCACGAATCTGAGACCAACTCGAGAATCAAGCTTGTTGTTTGAGGTGGAGCGATAAAACGAGGAAATCGACGTAAGTTTAGCTAATCATCAAAAGTTGTGCTTAGGGATTAAGGACCAGGTAGCATAGTTAAAATTAGCACGATAATGATGTAGTCGATCAGGCTAGGAGTGACGTGATGGAGTATTAAACTTCTCAACAACAAAGTACTAGAATCTTGAATCTCAATGTTGATTCGATTCACAAATCGGTGTTCTCGGTTGGCGACAACCCAGAACCCGTGGAGTCACTATGACGAGGAAGGTACTACTTCATCGAGAAATTTGTAAGATATATCCTCAAGATACCATGGGGTAATACAAGAAGGCAGATCAAAATAGATGTTGAGGCGGTATTGATCTATAGAAGGCAAGTACTCTAACATGTCAGAAATGGAATCGAGAAGAAAATATGGTGGAACCATGGTTGCAAAAGATCAATTCCCATATATAAGATGAACTTATACCAAAGAGGGTTTAAGAGAAGCATCCATGATACACTACAAAAAAAGACACATCCGTGACATTTTGGGCGAGCGAAATTTTTTACATCATACATATGACACTTCTATGATAATAATTGTGACAAAACCGGTATCATCATAGATGTGGTGGGCTCCCACTTCTATGACAAAAAATCATGACAGAAAATGGGCTTTTCATCACAGGCGGGCGGAGGCGCGATTGCATGACATTCTTTGGGCCGTCCATGGCGGAAAAAACCGTGGTAGAAGCGAGGCGAGGAAAATTTGGCGAGTTCGGTTGCGGTGGGAGGTCGGGGCGGCGATGCAGCGTTTCTCTCGTACGTCTGTGGCGTGTGTGCGGCGTTGGCTCTAACTAAACCCGGCGGGCGTTGGGCTCTAATTGAACCCGGCGATTGCACTTCAGGCTACAGCGTTCACGAACCCGGCGATCGATCGATGGGTGTTAAATGAACCCGATCGGCGATTCGCCGCTCTGCTGCTAGCGAAGCCCGATCGATCTTGCCTCTGGGATGAACATTGAGCGTTGCGGGGGCGGGGGGGGTGGATGAGCGGTGGCGGTGGCATTGCCTCTGGATGAGCGGGACCCGTGGTGTGGTGGAGGGCTGGATGAGCGGTGAAGCGGTGGAGGGTGCCCGTGGAGGGTGGTTGAGCAGGACCCGTGGTGTGGAGGCTGGATGAGCGATGAAGCGGTAGAGGGGTGCCCGTGGAGGGTGGTTGAACCGTGGCGGTGGAGTAGGCGGCGGTGGAGGCTGGATGAGCGAGGGAACTGTGGAGGCTGGAGGAGGTCGGCGGTGGCCCGTGGAGGCTGGAGGAGGTCGGCGGTGGAGATGAGCAGTATCCGTGGAGTCCCGTTTTGCGATCGCCACACCTCTCCCGATGAAGCAGGACCCCGTTTGACGGTGGCGCTCCAACACAAGTCCGTTTAAATCCGTTTTGCGATCGCATACACCCCTCCCGATCAACGGGACCCCCGTTTCGACCGTAGGAGGTCCGTTTCCCCATTTTGCGGTACGCCACACCCCTCCCGATCAACAGGACCCCCGTTTCGACCGTAGGAGGTCCGTTTCCTCCATTTTGCGGTACGCCAGACCCCTCCCGATCAACAGGACCCCGTTCCGAACGTAGGAGGTCTGTTTCCTCCGTTGTGCGGTACACGACGCCTCGTTTCCATCACATGTTCCGTCCAAGACCTCCTGATGAACACAACCACGCATTCCGTTCCGACCCAGCCGTTTGGCTCCCACGCGTTCCGTTGCATCCCGATGAACACGATGCATTCCGTTGCCTCCCCATGAACACGACGCATTCTGTTGCCTCCCCATGAACACGACGACGACGTTGTTTCTCCATTCCAACCCAGCCATGTACGAGCCATGTCCGTGCATTGTCGCGAGTAGGCGTTCGAGACCCGCCCGTATGTACACATACGTGGCCGTATTTTCTTTCTTGCACCACGGCCATTTATGCGTGCGTGTAATGCTACGTGCGGCGCCTCTACTCGACACATACGGCGTCTCTACTCGACGCGTGCGGCGCCTCTACATCCACCGGTATATATATGCGTACCGCGTTCGCGACCAAAATGACAACGCTTCGTATGCTTCGACCAGGTGGGTCGGTATCAAGCACTTCCTTACTGTGAAGATGTAGGCTGGTGGGTCCCGGCGATCGGCGAATCGTTCTTTGCGACGCACTTCCTTGCATGCGAAGATGTAGCTGGTGGGTCCCGGCGGTCGAGGGCAAACATTTTTTCACGAAATCGATGGCCCGTCCGATGGGTCCCGCTGTCGGTGGAGGAATAATTATTTTGCCGCGTAATAAGGGCGCTTCCTTGCTGCGGCCATGGACCGGTATCGGCCTCTCCACGTCTGATCCACGTCCGATGGAAGCCGTTCCTTGACCATATTGACCACGCCTTGGCCGAAAGCACGAAGGCGGTGGATGTGGCGAGGCCTAGGAAGGGGACGATCGGAGCCCGAGGAAGGCAGCGGCGGTGGATGCCGCAGCGTGAAAGTCTGAGGTTCAGCGGTTCGCTGCGGTGTGAAATTTGTCGTCGCCCATGAGAATAACGAGGGTGTGGGTGAGTAGAGATGGCCTGGCCAGCGGTGGGAGTAGTAGAGGCGGTGAGGCCTCCTCCGCGCCATGGCCCGACCCAGGGGAGGCAGGAGCATGAGGCCTGACCGGCGCTGGTTTGGTAATTTGGAGCAAAGAAGACCCGGAGGTTGAAGAAGCACTACGGCCGTTGGATGGACACCATAAGGTCACTTTGGAGCTAGCATCGTGCATATTGATTAAGTTGACAAAGCCCTCCGTCCCGTCAACTTAGTAGGCCCCTAAGTCAGCCTGCCACTATACTAGTTCCTAGCTAACGGGGAGTATTCATTTTTTGTGCGTAATAAGGAGGCACTTCCTTGCGTGCAAAGATATAGGTAGTGGAGTCCAGCTGTCGTGGCCAGTAACATTTTTTCGCGAAATCTGAGAGGCCCTCTCGGTGGGTCCACGATGTCGGTGGAGGAATCATTGTTTTGCGGCGTAATAAGGAGGCATTTCCTTGCGTGCGGCCGTGGACCAGGTATCGGCCTCTCCACGTCTGATCCGCCGGATGCATGTTGGTGCGTTGACCACGTTGACCGAGCAGCGCCGAGAGCACCGAGGCGGTGGGCGGCAGCGAGGCCTAGGAAGGAGCGACACGGAGGCGGGGAAGACTTCGGCGATTGTTTCCCAGCGGAGGAATCTGTTGTCTGAGGTTTCTTGGTTCGTCTGCCGTCGCCGGAGAATAACGGCAGGTGTGGGTGAGTAGAGGATGGCTAGGCCAGCGATGGGAATCTGGTGGGCGGTGAGGCTGCTGTGATGCCTGGCCGACGCGAGGAGGAGAAGCGAGCAGTCCAGCGGCGGTTGTTCGGCGGAGGAGGAAGAAGCGAGAGATTGAAGAAGCACGATGGTCGATTCGATGGACATCAACGATCCTTTGCTTGTGGGTCAACCTTTTTAGGAAAGCCTCAAATATGTGGAAAACAGCATACAACCCATCCGCCGTTATTTCTAATAATTTACAACCCATTTGCTAATTCTTAATGTTTTTTTGGAGCCCATATTCTTTTTGTTAGCATTACAGCCCATATTGTGGCCACGGTTAAAAAATTATAAGAAATTTTGCATATTTCGGTGCTTGGTCGAACTGTTTTTAATTCCGAAATTTTGACTAAAATTCACACTGTTTTTAAAAATAAATGTATATCAATATAAAGTCCACCAAATTATCCACGCATAAAAATTAATGTAATTTAAAATCTTGAAATGAAAAAAAAAGATATTTGAAACTAATTGTCGGTTTGATGTGTTTTAAAAATGTACAGCCCATTTCTCATTACTGGTAGGCCATTTTCTCGGTCAGCCGAATGAAAGCTCTCCTCGTCTTGAAAGATTTGCAGCCCAGGGCACGACAAAGCGACTTACTTGGCAAATCACAAAAAAAGCTGGGCTCTGGCCGTGGGAGCAGTATCGGCCTTTCCACGTCTGATACTCTTCCGATGGAAGTCGATCGTTGACCACATTGACCACGCCGAGCCGAGAGCACCTGGCGGTGGGCTGACGGCGAGGCCTAGGAAGGGGACCACAGCGGGCCAGGAAGGCGATGGCAGTGGATGCCGCAGCGGAGAGAATCTGAGGTTCCTTTGGTTACATTTGCTGGCGTGAGGCTGCCGTCACCGTAGAATAACAGGGGTGTGGGTGAGTAGAGGGATACCTGGGCCAGCGGTGGGAGTAGTAGGGGTGGTGAGGCCTCCATGGCATCACAACCCGACCACGAGGCGGAGCAGCGGCATGACGGTATTTGCTGGGCGGTGGAGCAAGAAGACCCGGAGGTTGAAGAAGCACTATGGCCGTTGGATGGACATCGATGCGGTCGATGGAGCTAGAATCGTTCATATTGACTAAGTTGACAAAGTCCTCCGTCCTCGTCAACTTAGTAGGCCCTAAGTCAGCCACCCACTATGGTGGGTCTCGGCTAGCGAGGGGTATTCATTTTTGGTGCGTAATAAGGAGGCACTTCCTTGTGTGCGAAGATATAGGCTGGTGGGTCCGACACATCGTGGGGGAACATTTTTTAGCGAAATCTGAAGCCCTTCCACATATAGTGCACGTCACAGTGGATAATAAGGAGGAACTTTCCTTGCGTGCGACCATGGACCTCGTGGGTCCCGGCCGTCGAGCTCTCCATCTGATCCTCTTAGATGACTCTGGTATGTTGACCACGCTTGCGCCTTGGCTCAGAAGCGGTGGGCGACAGCGAGCCCAGACTGGAGCAGCCGGAGATGGGGAAGGCAGCGGCGGTGGAGTTGCAGCGGAGAGGTAGGAAACTTGACTGCTTGGTGCGAGGTGGGCCTACACTCGGAGAGAATAACATGAGAGTGCGAGTGGAGAGGATAACTTTAACCGTCGGCGAGGTAGCGTTTGTTGAGGAGGCGCAAAACAACGCTTGTTGGATGCGAAAATTTGGAGCAATGATTACGGCGATCTTTGGGGAAAGAAGACAAGAGATTGAAGAAGAATGCGGCCGTTGGATGTAAATCAGCGCCTTCTTAAACTTCAACCTCTTGGCTCACATGTCGGCCGATCCATTTGTTTTAGTCCATTTGGTGGGCTGGGTGAAACAATGATGTAGCATCTATGCAGCCGTTTAAATCCCATTTGCATTTTCTCAAAATCCATGAACTTCTTTGGGCTGGGTGAAAATATCATGTTGGGCTAGGCGGAGAAATGTTATAAAAACATAAACACATGATTGCACGTCGGTAAAATCTTTGCAAGTTTATGTGCGCAATCACTAGGAGTTAACTTGCCAAGTTATATATAAACAATTATTATTATTATTATTTTGTAAGAACTTTCAACTACGAAATAAAATATCATTTTAATTTGATGAGTTAATAGTCGTGGGGTATTATTATTTTTAGGCTAGGCGTGGGGCAGTTGAGTTGGTTCTAGGGAAAATCTTGGGAGAAAACTCAGTTTACATCGAAAAATAAAGTGGGAGAAAATTGAGACCTCTTTGGGTCCACGAGGAGGGGAATATGTTGGGAGGAAGGAGATTCAAAGCACGGCAGCCGAGTGAACTAGTTTTTTTTACGGACAAGTGAACTAGTTTACATACATAAGCAAATAGCCACTAAAAGAGCAATCAAGTTAATGGGTTCTTAAAAGAAATATTTCGGACAAAACAGATAATTACGACACATAGGCTAATGCATGAAACACTCGGATGATAAAGGTGCTTATAAGCAGATAAAGTACAACATCTAGACCCACGACATGCTTGATCATGGCGCTGCGGCTGTCCGTGTACTCATCGGTTCACGGGAAGCGGAACCGCCCTCATGTCCAAGATCTGCATGTACATGTCATAGCATGCGTGTCGTCCTTGGCAGCGTGGGTTATATGAGGCTAGATTCGGAGGTACCTCCCGTGTTCAGGTCGTCTTCTTTCATGTTGGCGTGTCGGGGTCGATGATGGTCTCGGCGAGGTCAACCACGGAGTCCTTCTCTGCCCGTTCTTTGATGATCTTGTATTATACGGATGTCGACAAGCTTGCTGCACGGATGGCGAATCGTCGCATTCTTCCTTCTCTCCACCGTAGTGAAGGTGCGATCGGTGCTGCCGATGAAACGGCGAATGCTCCGAACCTAGTGCAGCCATAGGGCGAGGCGAGCTTCACGAGTCCATATCGTTAGTGTACATCACATTCAACTTGGTGCAGCCATAGGACTGAACGGCGAACTCAAAGGGGAACTCCTTGCTGAAGTTCATATCCAGCAGCCTCACCCCTCGGATCGCCATTGGAGTCTCTTCGAGTGAACGAGTGTGTAGGCAGCGGTAGCAGTTCGTTTTTCAGCTGTTGGGGAACTGGATTCAATAGTAAGTTGAGTGTGTACAGGCGACAATAGTTACTACCCTCCCTCGTCCGCTGCACGCCCGGCAGAAAATGCACCCTCGGCCACACGTCGGTTCACGAGCGGGTCTATATTGGTCTTGTAATAACGGGTGAGGAGTCTGGATTAGGGGGTGTCCGGATAGCCGGACTATACCTTCAGTCGGACTCCTGGACTACGAAGATACAAGATTGAAGATTTCGTCCCGTGTCCGGATGGGACTTTCCTTAGCGTGGAAGGCAAGCTTGGCGATGCGGATATTTAGATCTCCTACCATTGTAACCGACTTTGTGTAACCCTAACCCTCTCCGATTATGTCTATAAACGGAGGTTTTAATCCATGAGGACAAGATAACATACAACAATCATACCATAGGCTAGCTTCTAGGGTTTAGCCTCTTTGATCTCGTGGTAGATCTACTCTGTACTACCCATATCATCAATATTAATCAAGCGGGGCGTGAGGGTTTTACCTCCATCAAGAGGGCCCAAACAGGGTAAAACCGTGTCCCTTGTCTCCTGTTACCATCCGCCTAGGCGCGATTCGGGACCCCCTACCCGAGATCCGCGGTTTGACACCGACATTGGTGCTTTCATTGAGAGTTCCTACGTGTGCGTCGCTTTTAGGCCCGATGGCTCCTTGATCATCAACAACTATGCAGTCCGGTGAGACTTTTCTCCCGGACAGATCTTAAATCTTGGCTAACCGCCTGCGGGCCAATTAAGCAGCCACCTTGAAGCGAATCGAAAGCTCGCCCACAGCCATCAGGTCAGATTTGGAAGTTTAAACTACGGTGACATCCGCGGGGACTTGATGGATTCGAGCCACAGCCCGGCGCCGCCTTTGTTTCGATGGGCATGATCTAGCTCTACTGGCGAGCGATTGCCAGAGGCCACACACGCATCGGTTCTGATCCTTAATTCGGAGCCTACTGCGCCGATCGAGGATGAGTGGTTGGACGCCGCCTCGGGGGCTGCGATCTCAAAGGTGATCGAGCCAAACACCAGCCCCGCACTCTGCAAGGCCCGTGACTCCGAGGGGCCGGATTCCTCTCCGGACTCCGAGCCCTTCGCGCGAGTGTCGATCGAATCCGATTGGGCGCCGATCATGGAGTTCACCGCCGCGGACATCTTTCAGCACTCGCCCTTCGGCGACATCTTGAAGTCACTAAAGTCTCTCTTTTTATCAGGAGAGCCCTGGCCGGACTACGGTCAGCAAGGTTGAGATCTGGACGATGAAGAAATTCAGAACCCACCCACCACCCATTTGGTAGCTACCGTCGATAATTTAAACGACGTGCTCAATTTCGACTCCGAAGACATCGACGGTATGGACGACGATGTAGGAGACGCATATGAACCAACACCTATAGGGCATTGGACAGCCACCTCATCTCATGATGTGCGCATGGTGGATACACCCTAAAGGAAGGCGACAACGAGGAACACGGGGAGGCAGCGAGGATCAATCTCTCGAAAAACAATCAAGCGGCGGCGTCGCGCCACTCAAGCCCGCCTCGATTTAAACCCAGCCGTAGAGCAGGATGAGCCGGCAGATGACGAGCATGCCTTAGAGCAACCGTCCGAATAGGGCAACTCGGATAAAGAAACCGAACAACCCGCCCCCGGCGAAAACGGCATTCCGGACGACCTTACCCCGGATAAACCCACGGAGCAGAAGAACCTCCACAAAAGGCTCGTCGCAACTGCACGCAGCCTGAAAAAGCAGAAGCGGAAGCTAAAAACTGCGGAAGATGCACTCAGAATCAGATGGTGTAAAGTAATCAATACCGCAGACAAATACGGCGGCAGTCCCCACACTAAAAGCTATCCGAAGCGAAAGCTACTGCCTGAATTCGACGAAGAGGCCTTAGAGCCCTCGCATTCAAAAAGTAAGAAAGCCACCGGTCGGATGAAGCGACCCCATAGCCAGCATAAAGCGGCGGCGGCGCCGCACTCAAGCCCGACATCACGAGCCACTCAAGGATTCAGATCAAACAGATGGCCCAGCCAGGTCCATTTATGGACCATGAAATCAAGCTCTAGTAAGCAATGTAACAAAACCAGTATCCGAACATCACGACACACACAAATACAGGGGCGCAGCACACCCCCTATGTTTTACCGATGAGGTCTGGATTATGAATTTCGGCGGGATTCAAACCCGTAAACATAGAGGCATCTGACGGAACAACAGATCACGGAGTGCGGATCGATGATTATATCCTCCACATACATATGGCTAGAGGAGATGACCTCCACGCCATAAAATACATACCCCTCAAGCTTAAAGGGCCAGCCCGGCATTGGCTTAAAAGCCTTCCTGAAAACACAATTGGAAGTTGGGAAGAGCTCGAGGACGCTTTCCGAGCTAATTTTCAAGGGACCTATGTCCGCCCTCCGGATCTGAGGCGATCTCGGTCACATAAGTCAACAGCAGGAGAGTCATCTCGGCAAATCTGGAACAAATTCCTTACTAAAAAGAATCGGATAGTCGATTGTCCAGGACGCTTGAAGCCTTAGCAGATTTTAGGCATAACGTTCGAGACGAATGGCTCGCCAGACACCTCGGCCAAGAAAAGCCAAGAACAATGGCCGCATTAACAAGCCTCATGACCCGCTTTTGCGTAGGAGAGGACAGCTAGTTGGCAAGATGTAGCACCAGCAACCCAAGTACATCCGAAACTAGGGATGGAAATGGAAAGCCGCAATGCAACAAGGATCGTCGCCGGACTAAGGAAAACAATCAGAAGAGCATGGCAGTCAATGCCGGATTCAAAAGCTCACGGCAGAGTCAGAAAAAGCCACCCCTCCAGGATAATAGGGACGAGCTATCCAACCTAAACAAAATCTTGGACAGGATATGTCAAATACACAGTACTCCCACGAAGCCTGCTAACCATACCCACAGAGATTGTTGGGTCTTCAAACAATCCGGCAGACTCAACGCCGAACACAAGGGGCTCGACACACCAAGCGAAGACGATGACGAACCCCAAAAGCGGAAACACCGAGGAAACAAAATAATTTTCCACAAGAAGTAAAAAGCAGTAAACTTACTTCACATAACAAAGCGTCTGGCGCCCATAAAGGTACCGCCATATCGGCCTATCCCAAAGGAGTCTAGCCCTTTGGTTGTCAAAACCAATCATCTTGATCATCTGGATTATTCTAGAAGTATTAGGAGCATGAGGTTGGAATGCCTTGGTACTCGATCCAACAATTGGCGGACTCCGGTTTACAAATGTCACGATGGGCGGCAGCGGTCTAAACCTGATATATCAGGACACAATCCGCCACATGGGGATAGACCCAACAAGAATTCACCACAGCAAAACCTCCTTTCAAGGGGTAACGCCAGGTCCGGATACCCATATGCATGGGTTTTCTCCGGCTTGAAGTTATATTCGGCTCCACCGATAACTTCCGCCGCGAAAAGCTAACTTTCCACATTGTCCCATTTTCAAGTCGCTATCAAGCACTTTGCCGGGCCTTGAAGCTTCCGCTTTAACGCATAATACCGCATTACGCATCTCTCACGCTTAAGATGCTCGGTCCACGAGGCATCATCTCATTAAAGGCAGATATTGAGTGCCCTCACGTAGCGGAAAGATTGTGCGGCCGCCTTAACAGCCCCACAATAAAACGGCTTCACCAGCTAAAACATCCAAACAGGTCATTAAGACCACGGACACGGCTAAACGAATCCGGCACAAAAATATCATTGATAAAGGCTTAATAGCCGTGTACCCCTGCTATAGGGGCTCCGCACATATAAAATAAGAGACAATCAAGCTCAATTTTACCCATTTCAATTTATACTTTGTTTATTTAATACAACTTCTGTTCGGCACAACCTTTTTTCAACTTAGTTCCTCTCTTTTACAGATGAATATCGTGATGCGCCCGTCCGAGGATCACGGCTGCTTGAGAACCGGTGTGAGGCGTGCAGCGAGGACCCGTTCCAAGGATTCTTTTCAGATTAAGACCCTGCGTAAACCTTTTTTACTGTCTCTTGTTGATACACATCCCCTGGTTTTCTCTAGTATAACCAAGGAGGAGGCTGGCGTCTTGGCATGTGGCCACGTCAGAATTTCTGCGCGTACCTGGACACTAGGGGCTTATACCTAAGGGCGTTGTCTTGCCCGCCCTCATAAAGACCGAATACGTTAGAGAGTGTTCGGCGTCGCGAGTTTGGCCTTATATGCATCAGCTCCGAATCATGTCTTTGGTCAAATGTTGGGTTGCCCGGCTCCTGTGTTCGGCTGCCTTACGTTCCGCTCTATCGGCTAAGGCGGCACCGGAGAACTCTGCGATTGTGCCCGGTTGACGGCGAGCACCTCGATGAAAGCGGCGGCTGTCATGATATAGCGTGAGACTGGTCAACCACTCGATGACTCTCCGGAATCTATAGGATTCCTCGCATTAACGAAGGGCCGTTTCGGCCAGGCACATCTGGCGCCCGAATTGAGGCGGCGCTTGATCGCCACCAGGGGCTATCTAAGTAGTCCCACTGTCAAGCTCCTATGGCTAAGTGAAAGTGATAAAGCATTATAGTCTGATTGCCTAGTTCGCTGCGCTATCACCTACTTTGTAGGACCAAGACGTTGGATCAAGTGTGAAAATGTGCCTTTTGTAAACACCCCCGCATTATTTGCGTGGGGGCTGAAGCCGACGACTGCCATCTTTCAGATTTTATATATTTTAAACGGCCGCACAGGAGGTGTTACAATACTTGCAGGCGCAAGTATAAAAAGTTCCTACAATTTATCAAAATACCATTTTACAATCGCATATGCTATTGAACATAGCATCCTTCAAGCACTAACGTCTCTATTACAGCGCCTTGGAGGACTTCACGAAAATAGTGCTTGGCGGTACTAAACCTGTCGAATCTTGGGATGCAACAGCGGTGGTCTCCATTTCCGCCCGGTATGTCTTGACACGGGCAAGAGCCATCAGCGCACCCTCTATGCATCTTGACCTCTTAATTGCATTAATACACGGCACCGCACCAAGGAACTGCTGCACCAAGCTGAAATAACTCTTCGGCTCCGATCTCCCCGGCCACAGGTGACTCATGACACACTTCATGGCGAGTCCGGACAACCTATTCAGTTCGGCCCATTCGGCGAACGATCGACCAGCGGCGGTGGATGCTCTGGATTGTGGAACTGCGACCGGAAAAAGCTTTTCCACTTCGCGATCTTCTTGATCTCGAAAGTGTTGATCGCATCAACAACACTTCGCTGCCAAATCCAGATAGGTGTCGCCGTACTCCACAACCGGTCCAACGGAGCATGCTTAGGATCACAAAACTTCCTCCGCGGCATAAAGGGCTTTCCATTGCGATCTCTCGACTGACGCAGCTACTCCTTCTGAGCTCTCATCGCAGGCGAGCATCCTTAGCATCGGCAGCGGCAATCTAAGTCCGTCTGTCCCCGATCTTCTTTTTCAAGAAGCTTGCAGCGGTCGGCGCTCTTTAGCAACGGCCATCTCAGCCATTTCTTTCTTGCTTGGCGATGAGCAGCCTGTTCGGCTCTCGGCTCTTCAAGGGCCTTCTCGGCAGCCGCATCACTTTTTACGGCTTGTTCCTTGGCTCGGGCAAGTTTGCGAAAGACTCTCCTGGCCGCACCATCTGCGTCAAGCACACACATTGTGAATCTTGGCATAAAGCTCCTCTTACGGTGCTGCCGAGGAATTACATACCTTGTGCCTCATCAAGCCGCTTGTTAGCAGTAGCGATGTCGGCATCTGCCACGTCAAGTTGCCGCTTTAGCTCGGCAAATTCATCAGTCCGGCTGGGTTCCGTACACTTCGCCACCTACATACAAAGGCGACATTTTAGATCTGGGATTATGATCCTCTACGCGCCGTCACTTTTGACAACGCACAGAGTCTCAGGGGCTACTATCTACACAGGGCGCATCTTATTACGCGCAACTGTCCAAAAGTGTACATTATTTCACGTACCTCAAAGCCTGTCAGTAAACTTCTGACGGCCTCATGCAATCCGCTCTCCACGGATGAAATCCTTTCAATCACCGTGCCCATCAATGCACGGTGCTCCTCTGAGATAGAAGCTCGCCCTAGCAGATTCTTCAGCTCCTCCGACCGAAACACTTGGGGCGGTGCGGACTAAATCCTATGGCCTCTTTCAAGGCGGACACGAAAAAACCTTGGGGGCCATATAGCTACCTTCCGCCCTGCGGATTGAGAGAAACCCTCGCGGCGACACCTCGGGGTCGCCCGCCTCACTAGGTGATGCAGCTGAGGAGGCGTTCTGCTCTCCATCATCTCCGGAAGAAGGTCCCCCGAAGACGAGCTCTGCTGAGAAGGGTTGAGGTCCGAGCTACAAGGTAAAATTTCGGTTAATCTTCTTAGATATAAAGCAAGGATTTCTCTCACTTCTCAAAAAGAAAATCTTTCTCTACTTACGGCTCGCTAGAGGGCTGATCCCCTTGGGGGCATAGTTCGGCCGAGGTATCCCCAGTGGGGCAGCTCTGACGAGGATCTTTTCCCCCGCTTTGAGGCCATGGTCTCCGGGTCTTCAGAGGCGGTCCTTTTCTTCCCCTGAGGAGAGGAATTTTCGGTTCCTTCCTTTCGAGCAGCCTCCTTTGAGGAGGCCATAGTTTCCTTGTCCCCTCCCTCACTTTCCTCCAAAGGCACAATCATCAACATCCTGACTAGCACGGGATCCGGCCTGGTCTCGGGGAGGGGAGCCGGACACCTGATCAACTTTGCTTTCGCTATCCACTCCTATTTAAAAGGACAGCTCTTTTAGGGGCAAGATTATGACAAATATATGGACAATGAGTCCGGGCACAAGGCTACTTACTTGAGTATCCGGGCGATTGCAGCTCAGACCTGCGTCCTCGGTCAAATCCGGACACATTGCTTGTGATCCGAAGAACATTTATACATCCCCGCGGGCGTAGCGCCCATAAAATGTTGGAGAGCTCGTGGTCCCTCCGGGTTAAACTCCCACAAACGAAGGGAGCGACGTTTGTCGGGCGGTGTTCGGCGGATCAGCATGACTTGCGTCACTTTGACCAAGCTGAGACCTCTTTCTAAGAGGTCCCTGATGCGGCCCTGCAATAAAGGCACGTCCCGGGGTGGCCCCCAATCCAGGCCTTTATTGACCCACGACCCTAGCTGCTTTGGGGACCCGGCGAAAGGCAAGCGGCGCCACCCACTTGGTGCCCTTGGAAGCGGTGATATAGAACCACTCTCATTGCCACAAGCCAAGCTCCTCTTGAAAAGGGCCCTCGGGCCATGGAGCATCGGCATTCTTGCTTATAACAGCGCCTCCGCACTCTGCATGCCGTCCCTCGATCATCTTCGACTCTACCTTAAAAGTCTTGAGCCATAATCCAAAGTGAGGAGTAACACGGAGGAATGCTTCACACACGATGATGAATGAGGAAACATGGAGGATGGACTCCGGAGCTAAGTCGTGGAATTCCAGCCCATAATAGAACATCAGCCCCCTCACAAAGGGATCCATTGGGAAGCCTAACCCCGAAGGAAGTGAGACCACGAACACCACGCTCTCACCGAGTGGGGGCTGGGAATAACTTTGCCCTTGAGCGAGGCAGCCTATCTGAAATTCGCGGTCAAGAACTTGGCCTCTCTCAACTTTATACGTCCTCCTCCGTGTGAGGAGGGCATCCATCGGCCTTGAAGGTTGGAACCGGACATTGTCGAAGGTCAAGCGCATGAAATCTAGAGCCTAGGGTGTTGGAACTCGGTGACAGGCGAACTTCGTTTGAGATTGAAAAGGAGTAAGGCCTTGGTCTCTTTATAAGAGGTTGAATACCAAGGGTCCTCCCGTAACCGTTTGGGACTTCGCCTTTAATCGAGAAAACATGCTAGCAGAGCACGATTGGGTTACCCACGTCCGTATTGATGAGAATCCCGTAAATAAAGGGGACGCGATCTCTGCTTTGACAAGACGTGCCAAGGAAACCGCCTCGCAAAATGTGCTGAGGTGGGGAAGTAAAAACGATTCGAATAAAGGACTTGGCTGTAGCGTGATGTCACGCTACGGAATCGTCGTGATTAGATTTACGTAAATATTATTCTCTCTATGGCAATATGTGGAAACTTATTTTGCAGAGCCGGGCACTATCCTTAGTGTTTACAATCTTTTATAAAGTACTTGGAGGAGGAACCCGCCTTGCAATGCCGAAGACAATCTGCGCGTCAGACTCGTCGTCATTGAAGCCTGGTTGGGGAGACTCTTGAGGAGTCCGGATTAGGGGTGTCAGGATAGCGGACTATACCTTCATAGGACTCTGGACTATGAAGATACAAGATTGAAGATTTACGCCCGTGTCCGGATGTGACTTTCCTTGGCGTGGAAGGCAAGCTTGGCGATCACGGATATTTAGATCTCCTACCATTGTAACCGACTTTGTGTAACCCTAACCCTCTTCGGTGTCTATATAAACCGGAGGGTTTTAGTCCGTAGGACAAGATAACATACAACAATCATACCATAGGCTAGCTTCTAGGGTTTAGCCTCTTTGATCTCGTGGTAGATCTACTCTGTACTACCCATATCATCAATATTAATCAAGCGGGGCGTGGGTTTTAGCTCCATCAAGAGGGCCCGAACCCGGGTAGAACTTCGTGTCCGTTGTCTCCTGTTACCATCCGCCTAGACGCACAGTTCGGGACCCCCTACCCGAGATCCGCCGGTTTTGACACCGACAACAGGAGTTAGTGGTCACTTTACTTAAATTTAATTAGCTTTAATCGAAATTTATACTTAAAACAAGCAATGCATTCGCTCGTTCTATCAGTGCCACAGGATCAACATGCACAACAATTAGAATTATTATTCTCAGGGCATAAGCGATCGACACATTTGTCGCACTTTCACAAAGATAATACCACCAAGTTTGAACTGTTTGTTATGGTTGTTGTCCTCTGCATCATCATGCCGTGTTTCCCAGCTTGCAAGATTCAGATCCAACAAATAAGATCCAAATAATAAGTACAACAAATATGCCCACACATCTCATTGATTCCAGCTTGCAAGATTCAGAACCAACAAATAAGATTCATATAATAAGTACAACAAAGATGCCTACACATCTCACTGATTCCCAGCTTGCAAGATTCAGAACCAACCCATTAGAGCCTTTTGATAAAGTGAATATCGGGATTAAATCCATCTTGGCTAGCCATGTCATACAATCGAAGAACTTGGCGAATGCTCTTGACCGTCACAACATACGTAGTTGAGTATTCTGTTTGCCTGACACAAACAAGGAGGCAGGAGAGCATGATTTCGCTTTAATAAGCGGCCTTCTTGAACTCAACCTCCGGATCTACTTGGATGAGGTCTGCTGGAGTTCCATGATTCAATTCATCGCCTTTTCTGCAGTTCACTGAAATGAAGCAAAGATTGCATCATTGACTAGCAAGAAGTACTTGCTCTTGTGAAATTTGGCGGAGTTCTTCTTTAGTAGTTGCACTAAAATTGAGGAACATTAAGGTTGGCTATACGGCTCATGTAAGATGCAACTATAATTTTCTTATCCTTTTATGCAGTTCCACTAAAATAAAGTGCCATTGTGGTGACAGTGACGGCTCCATCTTGCAAAGGCTAATAAAATGTTGCACGAGATTACCAGTGAGAACTTGGCGGAGATTTTGGAAACTCCAATCACCATTTTATGCAGTTCCACCAAAATTGAGAGATGTTGCCCACGTGACATTTTAGTTGAACTGCACAAGACACTCATTCCAAAAAAAAGTGTTTTGTGCAGTTCATCAAAAGGTCACAATAGCAACAAGGTGAAATGGATATCCCTATCTGGACAAAAAGATAGAAAGTAAATAGTTGCTGGTCAATAAGAATATACGAAACATATACAAAATGAAAAGAAGCATCTTAATTATGTTCATGGCAATCACGCAAGACGGTAGAAATTTTAAGCGTCGGCAATGCTTCATGTTACGGAAGCATTACGATCAACAATGAGATTCCTCAAATATGGGATTACTTTAATGGTGGCATTGCTTGTTTACCAGACACAGTAAATCAACAGCAGCTAACACTACAAAAAAAAAGACACATCCATGACATTTTGGGCGAGCGAAATTTTTACATCATACATATGACACTTCTATGGCGATAATTGTGACAAAACCCGGTATCATCATAGATGTGGTGGGCTCCTACTTCTATGATAAAAAATCATGACGAGAAAATGGGTTTTTCGTCTGGGCGGGCGGAGACGCTGCATGACATTCTTTGGGCCGTCCATATTTGAAAAAACCGTGGTAGAAGCGAGGCGAGGAAAATTTTGGGGAGTTCAGTTACGGTGGGAGGTCGGGGGCGAGTGATGCAGCGTTACTCTACGTACATGTGCAGCAGCGTGTGTGCGGCGTTAGCTCTGCGAACCCGAAGCGGCGAGGCGTTGGGCTCTAACTGAACCCGGCGATCGATCGATGGCATTAATGAACCCGATCGGCGATTCCGTCGCTCTGCTGCTAAGCTGAAGCCCGATCGATGGGATGAGCGATGGCGTTGCGGGGGGTTGGATTAACGGTGGCGGTGGCGTTGCCTCTGGATGAAACGAGGACCCGTGGTGTGGTGGAGGGCTGGATGAATAGTAGGCGGTGGAGGGGTGCCCGTGGAGGGTGGATGAAGAGGACCCGTGGTGTGGAGGCTGGATGAGCGAGTGGACGGTGGAGGGTGCCCGTGGAGAGTTGGTTGAACAAGACCCGTGGTGTGGAGGGCTGGATGAGCAGTGAAGCGGTGGAGGGTGCCCGTGAAGGGGTGGTTGAGCAGGACCACGTGGTGTGGAGGGCTGGATGAGCAGTAGATGGAGGAGGGTGGTTGAGCGATGGCGGTTGGAGTAAGCAGCGGCGGTGGAGGCTAGATGAATAGGAGCCCATGGAGGCTGGATGAGCAGTTGCCGTGGAGGCTGGAGGAGGTCGACGGTGGAGATGAACATTATCCCGTGGAGTCCCGTTTTGCGGTAGGCCACACTCCTCCCAATGAACAGGACCCCCGTTTCGACCGTAGCGCTCAAACACTAGTTCGTTTCCTCCGTTTTACGGTACGCCACACCACCCCCATTTCAACCGTAGGAGGTCCGTTTCCTCCGTTTTGCGGTACTCCACACCCCTCCCGATCAACAGGACCCCCGTTTCGACCGTAGGAGGTCCGTTTCCTCCGTTTTGCGGTACGCCAGACCCCTCCCGATGAACAGGATCCGTTTGAACATGGCGGTCGAACACAAGGCCGTTTCCTCCGTTATCTTGATGCGCTGGTCTCGTTCCATCGCATGTTTCGTCCAAGCCCTCCCGATGAACACGGCGCATTCGTTGCCTCCCCCATGAACACGGCGCATTCCGTTGCCTCCCCATGAACATGGCGGCGACACTGTTTCTCCGTTCCGACCCAGCCATGTACCACGAGCCCTGGCGTATGTATCTTGTGATCTGGCGTTCGAGACCCGCCCGTATGTACACATACGTGTCCGTATTTTCTTTCTTGCACCACGGCGGCTATGCGTGCGTGTACATGCTACGTGCGGCGCCTCTACTCGACTGCGTGCGGCGCCTCTACATCGACCGGTATATGTGCATTACACGTTCGCGACTAGAATGACAACGCTTCGTGCGTTTCGACCAGGTGGGTCCGGTATCGGAGCACTTTCTTGCTGTGAAGATGTAGCTGGTCGGTCCCGATGGTCGGCGAATCATTTTTGCGGATGCACTTCCTTGCGTGCGAAGATGTAGCTGGTGGGTCCCGGTGATCGAGAAATGTTTTTTCATGAAATCTGATGGCCCGTCCGGTGGGTCCCATTTGTCGGTGGAGGAATCATTATTTTCAGCGTACTAAGGAGGCACTTCCTTGCTGCGGCCGTGGACCCGGTTGTCGGCCTCTCCGCGTCTGATCCATGTCCGATGGAAGTCGTTCCTTGACCACGTTCACCACGCGCGCCGAGAGCACCAGGCGGTGGGCGGCGAGGCCTAGGAAGGGGCGACACGGAGGCGAGGAAGACCCGGTAGTTGTTTCCCATGCGAGGGAATCTGTTGTCTGAGGTTTCTTGGTTAAATCTACCGTCGCGAAGAATAATAGCGAGCGTGGGTGAGTAGAGGATGTCTAGGCCAGCGATGGGAGTATGGTCGGGTGGTGAGGGCTGTGGCGGACACGACCCCATGAGGAGGAGGACGAGCATTCCCTTGGCGCTTGTTTGGTAATTTGGGCGAGGAAGAGCGAGATTGAAGAAGCCTGACGGCCGTTGGATGGACATCCAACGGTCGGTGCTTGTCGTCAACCTTTTTTAGGAAAGCCTCAAATCATGGAAAACAACATATAGCCCATCTGCTAATTCTTAAGGTTTTGGATCCCATATTCTTTTTGTTAGCATTACAGCCCATATTGTGTAGCGGTTAAAAATTATACAAAATTTTGCATATTTTAGTGCGGTCCGAACTGTTTTTATTCGAAATTCGACTCACATTCTAACTGATTTTAAAAATAAATGTATATCAATATAAAATCCAACAAATTCTCCACGCATAAAAATTAATGTAATTTAAAATCTTGAAATGAAAAAAAAATAGATATTTGAAACTAATTGCCGGTTTGATGTGTTTTAAAAATGTACAACCCATTTATCATTACTGATAGGCCATTTTCTCGGCCAACCGAATGAAAGCTCTCCTCGTCTTGAAAGATTTGCAGCCCAACAGGCCTGACAAAGCGACTTACTTGGCAAATCACAAAAAAACAGGGTCGTGGCCGTGGACCCAGCTGTCAGCCTCTCCACGTACAATACTCTTCTGATGGAAGTCGTCCTTGACCACGTTGACCACGCCGCGCGGAGAGCACCACAGCGGTGGACGACGGCGAGGCCTAGGAACGGGACGACACGGCAGTGGAAGCCCGCGCGGAGAGGACTACGAGGGTTCACTGGTTTGGCTGCGGTGTGAGGCTGCCGTCGCGCTTGAGGCTTGGCCAGCGGTGGGAATAGTAAGGCGGTGAGGCTGTGTGGTAACCTGACCCGGCCACGGGAGGCGAGGAGCATGCGACGACCGGCCGTATTGCTTTGGGCGCTGGAGCAAGAAGACCAGAGGTTGAAGAAGCACTCTGACGTTGGATGGACATCGTCTGATCCTGGAGCTAGAATCGTACATATTGACTAAGTTGACAAAGCCCTTCGTCCCGTCAACTTAGTAGGCCCACAAGTCAGCCTCCCAACAAGGTGGGTCCCAGCTAGCCGGGAGTATTCATTTTGTGCGTAATAAGGAGGCACTTCCGGTGGTTCAGTGACAATGAGGGAGCGTTTTTCACGAAATACGGTGGCCCGTCCGGTGGGTCCCAGCAGTCAGGGGAAACGATTTTTTTCGCAAAATACTGTTGGCCC
Organism: Aegilops bicornis; assembly: GCA_021605145.1. Classification (NCBI taxonomy): domain Eukaryota; kingdom Viridiplantae; phylum Streptophyta; class Magnoliopsida; order Poales; family Poaceae; genus Aegilops; species Aegilops bicornis. Next base: position 124,936,560 of record CM038672.1, on the reverse strand, counting down.
ATCCGGTGGGTCCCCGCTGTCAGGTGGAGGAATAATTATTTTCCACGTAATAAGGAGGCACTTCCTTGCGGCTGCCGTGGACCCAGCTGTCAGCCTCTCCACATACAGTACTCTTCCGATGGAAGTCAGTCATTAACCATGTTGACCATGCCTCGCCGAGAGCACCAGGGCGGTGGACGACGGCGAGGACTAGGAAGGGGACGACTCGGAGCCGGGGAAGACGCAGCAGTGGATGCCCACTCGAAGAGAATCTGAGGTTCACTGGTTCGGCAGCGGTGTGAGGCTGCCGTCACCGCAGAATAACGAGGGTGTGGGTGAGTAGAGGGATGGCACGGCCAGCGATGGGAGTAGTAGGGGCGGTGAGGCCTCGCGGCATCCTGACCCGACCACGGGAGAGGCATGAGCACGCGGCACGACCGGCGCTGGTTTGGGCGGCTGGAGCAAGAAGACCAGGGGTTGAAGAAGCACTACGGTCGTTGGATGAACATCGTACGGTAACAGGAGCTAGAATCGTTCATATTGACTAAGTTGACAAAGCCCGCCGTCCCCGTCAACTTGGTAGGCCCCCAAGTCAGCCTCCCACTATGCTGGGTTCCAGCTGGCAGGGGGAGTATTCATTTCTTTTGTGCGTAATAAGGAGGCACTTCCTTGCGTGCGAAGATAGCTGGTGGGTCCGACCTGTCGTGAGGGCACTTTATTTAGCGAAACACGAGGCCCTTCCGGTGGGTCCCGGATGTCGGTGGAGGAATCATTATTTTGCAGCGTAATAAGGAGGCATTTCATACGTGCGGCCGTGGACCCAGCTGTCGACCTCTCCACGCATGATCTACTTCCGATGGTGTCATTCATTGACCACGCCTCATGAAAGCACATCCAAGGTGGTGGGCTGACGGCGAGGCCCCGGACATCAACGAGGCGGAGATGGGAAGGCGTGGGAGTAGAGTCATGACAGAGAGGTGTCTGAGGTTAGCGGTTCTAGTGCGGCGTGGTTCGGCGATCGGTGGAGAAGAACAGGAGGTGTAGAGGGGTGGAGGATGGTGCGGCCAGCGGTGGAGTAGCGCTTCATAGCGAACCGTGCTAAGCGAGTAGCTGCTAGCAGGAGGCGGGAGGTGGTCGTGGCGCTGGAGGAAGAAGACGAGAGATTCAAGATGGATGTCGGTCGTTGGATGTTAATCCAACGGCTAACATGTCAGAATCATTTGTTGACTAAATTGACAACGACTTGCATTGGCTTTGACCTATTGGCCCACATTTCAGCCTCCAAAAATGTGGCATTCAACCCATTTTTTCAGAATTCTGATCTTTTTTTGCGGTAGAATTCTGATCAATTTGATCTTTTTTTTGAATTACAACCATTAGCTGGGCTGGGTGCACAAATAATGTAGCGTCCATGCGGCCCGTTTATTTTATTTCCTAAAAAATTACAGGCCATTTGCACTTTCTCGAAATACATGATTTTACTAGGCTGATTCTAATTATAATGTTGGGTTGGGCCATCAATGTTATCAAAAAATAAAAAGGGGCTGAGCATTTTGTTATAAATATATTTAAATAATAAGTGATATTATTACATTCGTCCTTAAATCTTACCAAGCTTTTGTACACAATCACTAGGATTTTCGTGCCAAAACAATCCAGGATTTTATTTGTTAAGAAATTATTTTTACAAGTTAATAAGATGTGGGATATTGTTTTCTTACATATGTAAGTATCTGTTAAATATATGATGACAATAAAAATAATATATAATAACATATAAAATATTTTTTTAGAAAAACAGGGAGCATCTCCCCGGTTCCATTCTTTGAGAAGCGAAACCACAACATATTACGTCTGACAGCTCAAAGAGCAGTTCGAAAGCAAAGGTAGAAAAGCTACAAACTCGGGGGGGGGGTGGATGAACAAGTTCTATGAATAACACAAATCACCCGAGCGGTGCCAAAGGCAGAGCGGATAGAGCACAAATGACACAAGGAGGGTCTAGCGAATCCTTCATGGTCTTCAGCCGAGGGGCCGTGTCAGCCTACGGCGACCAGTAAGCAAGCGGAGACACCGGGCTGGAAGGCGTAGCATGGTGGATGTCCCTCTTTTTCGGCGCCAGGTGCCCATCATATTCATCAGAGATCTTGAGACGAGCCCACGGGTCCAGCCCCAGAGCAGGTCGAGCCTTGTTCAGCCACAAGTGATGCCAAGCGGTTTCTGGAGGGATCTTGTTAGGCTTTCCACGAAGCTCATCAACTTGTCCTTGTCCGATCTGGAGGAGAGAATCGTGATTCCTCACCATGTTCTGATCAACCTCAAGACCTGCGGAATGGAAATCCGGGAGGTGTTACTGAAAATCATAGCATTTCTATATTTCCAGAGGCACCAAAGGACAAATTTGAGCTAATAGTGTTTAAAAGCGAGCACTTTTTGGTAGCAATCCGAATCTGGCGTGATTCGAAGGATGAGTCAATCTGACTAGAGAAATATTCCTCAATGTGGGCCCATATATGTTTAGCAACTATACATTCAAAAAATAGGTGAGAACAAGACTCTTGTTCCAAGCAGTAAACACAATCAAGGGGTTTGATGATGTGTCTCTTCCTAAGGTTATCCCTAGTCATCAATTTGTTTTTGGAGAGAAGCGAGGAAATACATGAATTTTAGGTGGAACTCTCAATTTCTAGACAGCGAGGGATAAACAGGTTGAACCCCTCTAAAGTTGATAACATGATAGAGGGAGCTGGAGGAATACTTCCCTTATTGTCCATTTGCCAAATCAGGGCATCCGCTCGGCGATAAATGTAATGCTTTTGGCAATTTCCTCCAACTGGAACCATTGTTCCATGAGACTATCACTAAAGTTCCTTCTAAAAGAGAGTTTTAGGCATTGAACGTCCCAAACTTCATTGACACTTTTGTTAAGCTCATTGCGGAAAGAGTAAATAGGCCAAAATTGGACTGCTAGGGGGGATGTGCCAAACCAAGTATTTCACAGCATGCATAATAGATTTTAATCCTTTCCAGAATCTAGAGGTCTTAGGGTTGGAGGAAGGGACAAAAATATTAGGTTTATTTCCTAGGTATTTATGGGCAATAAGAAGCTTCGAGGTTTCAGGTCTTCCTCATAGAATCTTTTAATCCAAGACCCTAGAAGACAGATGTTAATTTCTTGGAGGTTAGGTATGCCTAGGCCTCCAAAATCTTTTTTCATAGAGACTAGGGCCCAATTAGCAAGGTGTATTTTCCTATTTCCCTCAAAATAATTCCACAAGCAATGAGACATCTGAGAATTGATGAGGTTCACTGCCCATTTAGGGAACTTGAAGAAGGAGAGGAGATACACTGGAATGCTAGTCAAACAAGCTTGTATGAGGATCAATCTACCTCTGTAAGAGAGAAGTTTGCCCCTCCACCCAACAATCCTTTTAATGATTTTATCCAGAAGGGGTTGGATATCCTCTCTCCTCAGTTGATCATAGTGGAGAGGGATACCTAGGTACTTAATGGGATTACTTACCTTTATTACAGACTAGAATAGAGAGGAAGTCAGCTAACTCCACGATCATCCATGTTGATAGGGATGAGTTCACTTTTAGAGTAGTTGATTCTCATGCCTGAGACTTGTTCAAACCAGGTTAGAACAGTTTTCAGATTGCTAGCATGTGTGGAGTAATTGTCTAAGAAAAGGATGGTATCATCTGCATATTGAAGGAAGATGATGCCACCAGGGCGAACCTCGAGATGAGCCCTGCAATCAGACTATGATCAGCAGCTTTGCTCAGCATTTTAGTAAGAACGTCCACTACTAAATTAAACAAAAGCGGGGAGATGGGGTCACCTTGCCTAAGGCCTTTACCAGCAAGGAAAAGATCACTTCCACAGTTATTTAACTTGACCCCAACAGACCCCCCATGAGTAAGTTGCTGGATCCAACTCTCCTCTACGAAAGGCTTGGAAAAGATCTAAGAGATCATTTTTCACCGAGTCCCAAAAATCTTTGGTAAAACAAGAAGGGAATCCCATCGGGACCGGGAGCCCCATCGGGATAAGAGCTAAAAATGGCTTCCTTCACCTCTATCTACGAAAAAGGGGCTTCTAGCAGCTCATTTTCGATGGGAGAGACTTTTGAAGCGAGAGAAAAAATTGTTTTGTAGAGAGAACCCAGAAGGGTTTTTTTTCTTAAACATGTCTTTGTAGAAGTCACTAGCCACTTTCAGCATCTCATCTACCTCAGTACCAGGGCCATTAGGGCCATCAAGGGAGTGAATGAGGGTTTTCCTCCTCCTCTGGTTAGCTACTGCATGGAAGTAAGCAGTATTTCTATCACCCTCCTTAATGTTCCTATCTCTAGACCTTTGTTTGGCTTTGATTTCTTCTTCAAGCCAAATTTTCTTGAGCTCTCCATGGACAAAGTTTAATCTATTAGTCTCGACCTCGGAGAGGTCAGTGGTTTTTGCCTTAATATCTAGAGAATCAAACTCAAGGAGGAGAAGCCTTTTGTATCTTCTAAGATTAGCTTCCTCATTGGAGTTCCACCCTTTGGTAGTTCTTCTAAATCTCCTGATTTTGATCTGCCAATTTTCTAGAGGGCAGCTGCTCCCAGTAGGCTCATTCCAGATTTTCCTGACTAGCTCAGTAAAATCTTCGCTAAGCAACCACCACTTTTCAAATTTAAAACTATTGCTCTTTGGAGTTTGGTTAAGACCAGAGTCCCAGAGCAAAGGAGTGTGGTCACTACCACATGCGGGCGAGCTCTACAACAAGAAAGGGAAAGAAACTATCTAATTACATGTCACGTAAAATTACATCAATGGTGGACATAATCACAGGCAGCACTTCCAACATATCTAGCGTAACTGTGGGTTTTCCTTACGACAGGGGCAATTCTCAACTTTATGGGTAACCATTTTGTAGATAAAACAACTCTTGGGCTTGACACAGTTATCCAAATGATGCCTGGTTCCCCACAGTTGTAGCAGATCACCTCGAGTATGCCATAAGGCCCGAAGCGAGGCAGGAGCAGTTTTTGGATGTCCTATCTCTTCTTTTGCTGATTCTTGCCTTGAGATTTCCCAACGATCCGTGAGTCAGAACCACCAGCAGATTGATCTTGGGCAATTATAGGAGCCTGCCCAGATTGTGCCCCCATTTGGGGCGGAGGTGGGCCGTACCACTGCCCAACCGGCGCTCCCCCCATTGTGATAGGGCAAATTCATCGGAGTTCCTGGTTCCTTCTCATCCTCCAGCCAGATGTTGTCTCTCAGGAAGCAGAAATAACCACCAGATAGCTTAATTGAAGCAGATTACAAGACTAATTTCAATCTTCTGCAGGTTTGGGGGAGAGGTAAGGTAGGGGATCCACCTGCTCGGCTCCGTGGCGTCTTTGGTGGGCAGGAGTCGATCAAGCATTCCCATCTCATGAGACGGCGTGGATCTCCTGAATTCACTTCTCCTTTCGCCCATCGAGCGAAGCATAATCGGCGGCTCCTTTGGGGTGGGGCATCATGTGCTTCTCAGAAATCTCCTTGAAGTAGATCCATGAGGCTAGATTCAGCAGCTCCCAATCCACATGATCCTTGCACATCCGAGCATACCTGCGCGAGTGAGAGAACGGATTCGGTCCCTCCTCGGCTTCCTCCCTCGCAGATTCCTCCTCTGCTTCCCTCCATTCGTGCGTGCACTGGGTCCAGGAGAGAGCGTCGTCGTGGATCCGCATCGCCCACTCCCTCCATCTCCTCCCTCGAGTCTCCCGCAGCACCGCCGGCGTGACGGAGTCGAGCGGCTGGAGCATCCGTGGGAAGGCTTTGTAGACATGTGGGAGATGCATCTTGTACATCTGCCTGTCTTCCAGCCATTCCCCCATGGATATGGCTGGCGACTCCATGGGGCGCGCGAGCGGACTTGCTGAGGGGGGTAGGCGCGCCCAGAGCCAGGAGGCGGGGGGTGGCGGCGAGATCTATTTGCCAATTACTCCCTCCTTTTTGGTTTATAGGGCTCAATTCAAAAATCTTACCAACCAAGGTAAATGATGAATGGTGGAATACTTTTTGTAGTTTGCAAAAGCACCTAATTAATGCACTTGTTTTCCTAAAAAAATATGTTTATCAATGCATAAATTGCAATGCATGCATGCATAAAGTACATGCATTGGTCAATTTTCTCTTAATACTTGCATGCAATGATTTAATGCACCTTGGAATCTGAACATGTGATGGAAAACAACCAAATTGAGCCATATAAAATGGAAAAACTAAAATTTTGAGATAAGCCCTATAAACCGAAAAGGAGGGAGTATGTGAACTAAACAGTCAACATATAAAATAATTGAAATATATATAATATAGTTAGAAGGGAAACATAAGTTGGACCTGGTGTTTCTATTCTTATATAGAAAAATAGAACAGACCTCTGCGTTTTCTTCAAAAAAATACATAAATTGGGCTGCCGAAAATAAAACCTCGGATGGGAGGTCCATAGGCCGGTCGATACATAACGGCCCTAAGAAAATACAAACATGCCTATGGACCTCCCATCCGATGTCGTGGGCTGCGCTTGTTAAAAATGAAAGCCTAGACGGGGCAGCCCAAAACCACGTCCAACACTTGCCAAAACTTCGTCCCTCGTTTTCTCTGTGTTTCGCACACTCGACATTGTGTGGGCATTTTGGGTGTGCATCATATGAAGATGTGCTATGCATGAATGTTGATTAGCATGATGTTAACTGGCTGGTAGTTCCATTTTCGACCATGAATAAAACTTCCAACATGATGTTAACCCTGTTTGAAAAGGCCATGTTAATATAAATGCTCTGCCTCTGGAAGTTGTAGTTTCTTATCTGAAACTGAACTTGCGATTTCTTATCTGGCGAAACTTGCAGTTTCTTCTCTGAGAATCACATTGTCTGCACTTTTATACTCCTATGAAACTACATTTTTTTAAGTGCTAAAAATATATCTCTATAATTTATAAAATACTTTATATGCTCAATACTGCAAATCTGAAATTCAAAAGACATTCATATCTGAATGTACTCTCAAAATACACAACACAAAACACAATTCACAACCTGCAAATACTGACAACCCTAAGATCATCCTGACAATTCACAACCTTCCCGACTATTGGGCTGGGGGGGGGCAGCCCCCTCCTATTCCTCGGCGGCAGACAACCGCCCCGTGAGACGATGTGAACGGCGAGGGAGACGATGGCGGGGAAGCGTCGTCGGGCCAACTACTTTTCTCGTCTTGCAGTTGGGTTCGGTCGACGAAGACTCCACCGGCTCGCTCTGGCAGGACACCCTCACAAACGGCACCCTGTAGATGCTCGATCCTTCAATCTCTTGTGGATGCTCCATCTGGGATCGATACTCCCACCACCGCTCCCTCACGATCGGATTCGGTGAATCTGTTTGCTCCATGGCCCAGAGGAGCAGCTCTATGTACTCCGGCACGACTCCCTCCGGGAGTATCGCCGCCTTTTCGCTCTGTTGCAGATATTTGGCCATGGATGTCACCGTCGCCGCTAGTTGGTCCTTGTTGTCAAACCAAGACTGTATCTCCAACATCCTAGCTAGCTTCATAGGGTCGCCGTCTGCGATAAATCACGTGTCGGTTGTACTCCTCCATCGATCTACTTCTCCACAGCACCTTCACTCACGGCGGTGGTTTTTGAATGGAAGAGGAGAGGAGCAGCGCTGGTTTTGGATTAGAATGGGAGAGGAGCGATGCTGGTTTTGGACTGGAACAAGAGAGGAGGGGCAGTGGTTTTGAAATGGAAGAGGAGAGGAGTGGCGCTGCATTTAGATTGGAACATGAGAGGAGCGGCGGTGGTTTAAGAGGAGAAGAGCGGAAGAGCGGCGCTGGTCTTGAAAGTATTTTTTTGTTGTTTCGCGTATTTTGGGTCAAAGTTTGACCACATACTGTATTTGACAAGTAAAATGTGAATGCATGTCACCAAAAATTGTATCGTTTGGTTCGTATCTGAATATACTTTCAAATTATACTCCCTCCATTTTTGTATACAAGGCCACAAACTCATATTACAGGTACCAAGGTAAAAATCAATGCTATGTTTAAGTCAATGTTGCAAGCTAGCTTGTCACCTTGATTGTCGTGTTAATTAATGTGGTTTTTCTCTCCCAAGCACAACAAGCCAACCCTCTTACTCCTCATTGGTTGATTAATGTTGGGAATGCAAGCTAACCTTCTCACTCCCGCATGCACACAAGGGATATTCATGTCCTCGGGTGCTAGTACGAGGCAAACGCCATCAATTTTTCCTCGATTAATGTTAGTGGCCTTGTATAGTTGCAAATTGTAATTTTGATAGTGGCCTTGTATACAACGTATAACATATATTTTATGTGCAAAAATCATGGTCAATTATAACCCAGAATAAAAGGGAGACTAGTTAATGTGGGGTCGCTTTCTTAATTGAAGGGTAAATTGATTTTGATTTTGATCCAGTCAGAGCCTTGACCCTCTCGTCCAATCCTAAATTGCTGCCACGCTCCTCTCCCTCTTCTCCATTGTAAAACCACCTCCTCTCCTCTCCATCATCTCCATTCCAAAACCACCGCCTCGCCTCTCCCTCTTCTCTATTGCAAGACCACCGTCTCTCCTCCGTTTCTAGACGCTTTGCTCCACGGCATGGGCGCAATCCATGGATACAAAATTAGTATACTGTATACTATTTAAACGTCGAGGGCGGGGCTTTTCCTACGTGGTAGGCGGCGGGGCAGTTCCGCCTAGTCGGTTCGACAGAGACGCGAGAAGAGGAGGGAGTAGGGCTGCAAAACGTAGGGCTGTGTGATTTGACAAATGAAGTTATCACTGGACAGGTGGGGCCCGTGATTTGACTTGCTATTATCATTTTAAGCTGAAGGCCACGACCGGCATGAGTCTCCTAGATTCCTGACCACCTCCATACTGGTGCCTCTCCCAATGCTCCACCATGTAGTAGAGGCTGCTCTTGCATGAGAGCCCACTTCTCCACTTTTTGCCTCTCTTTCCTCCACATATGCAAAAATGCCATGTAAAGCGCACTATTGTACTTACTTTTACTTGCTCCTACAGGTGCTTAAGCTTGCCACATAGGCATAAAGTCTGATGTGGCAAGTTAATCAAGAAGAGAGAGAATAGTTTGGTGACCTAAGGAAGAAACGGTGCTAAGCGCGTGTACCTAGGTGAAAAGACAATTTTGAGTCTATAGCTAATTAACTGAAGCAAACTTAGCAACACCATTTCATTGGAAGAGGTTACTCCTTGGCAAATGCAATAAATACTAGTACTCCTTGTGTCCCATAATATAAGAACGTTTTTGGCACTACACTAGTGTCAAAGCGTTCTTATATTATGGGACGGAAAACTCTGAAGAAAGAGATAGAGAGAAGTAATAAAAATAAATACACTTATAGCCAACCTTATAGCCAAAACCTTGTTGTAGTATGAGTGACTAAGTGATGACAAAGAAGTCCTGCATCGGATAGGCCTCGTTGTAGGCAACACCTTCGACCTCCAGAAGAATCGGCTGGTGTCCTCTCGTCAGCCTTCAATGCTGACCCTGGCAGGAGCCATGGTTCATCCTCCGTAGGGTAAACTAGAGAAACCTCATTACACGTTTCATCGTCATGCATGGCAGCGGAATGTACTAGATATAGACCACATCCACTACACTGCAATGGATGGCTACCTTTGCTTCAATATCTACAAGGGTTGGATGAAGAGCAACAGCCAAGTGTGCGGTTCAAGCAAAGAAGTATCGACCAAGAGGAAGAGGGACAAGGATGAAGTCGAGGACGTGGACGAGGACTCCGAGTAAGGTTGCAGTGTCGTTGCTCATGGTGGTTCTAATGCAGTGTCTACCGGAATAGTTGCAAAGTTTAATTTCAGGTGTGCTTAATTTAATTTGAGGGGTGTGTTGTCTTTGAGCCCCAATGAGAACTATGTTATGTTTCTTCTCGTTACTTTAACTCTTCAATACGTACATACTAGTATTTCTTACATTTCATCTTTTAGTTGGTATAGTACTACCACTCGTTTCTTCACATTATATACGTACAATATATATGGCCAACATCATATAGCCAGCAGTTTAGTTGTCAAAGAATTTCAGGGTGCTTAGTTTTGTCAAAGAATTCCAGGATGCTTAGAGGGTGCTTGGATCCAAGGGACTTATTTAAGTCTGACTAAAAATTGTCTCTTTAAGAGGCTAAAGTTCCAAGCACCCCTGACTAAAGAGGGGCTAAAACTAGTCTTGAGACTAAAAATTTTTAGTCAGGGGTACCCCTACTAAAATGTGGATTAGTCCTCTCTCTACTCATTTAACTCCTCTCCTTTAACAAAGGCGAGTTCTTGATTGGAGGGTTTGGAGGATAATAAATGCTCATTAACTTGATTTTAGCCTTTTTAGTATTTGGATCCAAGCATGGGTGAGGCTAGCATGTTTTAGTCCCACTACTTTTAGTCATGGGACTAAAACGTATCCAAGAACCCTCTTAGTTTTATTTGAGGGTGGGTTGTCTTTGGACACCATTATTGTGACTAGCCTTTTTAATAGTACTATATGCATAATTTGGCGACGAGCGCTCTCTATATGTTCCACCTTTTTTTAATTTCAAGTTTTGCTCCATGGCGCAATCCATCGATACTACAGCTGTACAAACGTATACATTTTTTAAAAGGCTAGAGGGCGGGGCAGTCTAGCTTTGTCGGTTTCACGAGAGGCGAGGGACTTTGTGATTTGACGGCTCATTACTGTTGGAAGGCGGGGCCTTGTGATTTGATTGCTCGTATAAATGCGTCGACGACCTAATCGAGGAGGAGCAAAGAACCGTGCGGTATACTCAAGTTTTCCACTAGAGTAGTACTGCGACGGAGGAGCACGAAACACGACAGCCCAGTGCCATATGGCGATAAAAAATGATCTAATTTGCTAGTCATCTCATTGTTAGCATTGTTCTATTCATTCCCTAAAAAACATTGTTCTATTCATGCCTCGCAGATAATGTCACACGTGCGGCGAAACACCCGAAGCAAAAGATGAAACACAGTAGCAAAAGAAGAAGCAAGATTATCACCCCAAATGATCTAATTCGCCGCGGAGTCGTAACTGCTTCTTCATCGCCTCCACCACCTCCATCTCCTTGCGCGTCTCCTCCGCCATCTTCATCATTGTGTCCATGACGCGGCATTTCTCGACGCGAGCCTTCGTCATCTGTTCCACGACCATATTACATACCTTGACAGCAGCCGGGTGCTTGATGCGGAGCTTCGCCAACTCTTCCTTCTGTTCCATGGCGAGGGCCTGCAGCATCTTCATCGAGGAACTGCTATTCTCATGCAGCTTCTTCCAGCCGACGTTCTTCTCCTTCAACAGGTCAATCTCGTGGCAGAGCTTCGCATTGTCTTCCCGAAGTCGCAAGATTTCGCCGGTCGCCTTCTTCTCTGAGGTAATGCTCTTCTTCAGCAGCATCACCAAGCCGACGGTCAACTCCCCCTGCTGATTGAGCTCAGCGGGCATGTCGTCGAGGCTCTCCTTCAACAACTCCATCAAGCCTTTGATGAACTCCTTCTGCTTATTGAGCTGATCGGGCATGTCGTCGAGGGATAACGACTCCAGCTCCGCCGGCTCGGCATGTTCGCCTCCGCGGCTAGGGCGCTCCTGGGAGCCATCGCCTGCCCATGAGAGATCTTTCGAGGTTGTCGCTCCCTTGTTACGAGTAGTTCTCGACCTAGAGCTCTACTCACCAGCCATGGCAACGACGGACGAAGAAGAAGCACTTATGAGGAGGAAAGGTAGAGTGATTTTCGGTTAGGTAGTTCCCCTTTTTATAACCTAAGTACTAGCACTAGTACTAATACCTGCATAGTGGGAACACGTTCAGGTTTGGTACGTACTACTAGTAGGTGTGAGCAGGCTTTCGAATGTGATGGGAACAAGGTAAAGATTAATTGATGGTTTTGGTTTCGAGGCCCGAAACGGCTCCCGATGAGGTTAGCGGAACATAAATTTCAAGTACTACACTGCTCAAATGCGTAAATATTATGTTACTATCAAAAATTGGCACAAAATACGAAGGAGACCAATGGAAGTACTACTAGCAACCCATGATTTAACTACTCGCATGCGCGCTTGATGGAGTAATAATGTCTTTCTTCCGCCCTCACGTCCACTCAATTTGCATGCGCTGTATTAATTGACCATCAATGAAGTGAACGACTTTACACGCGTCAAATTATCACATGGGGTGGATCTTGGTACAAAATTGTGTCCGCCCATGTACTTGCGTGTGCGTGCGAGGAATGAGTGCGTGCATGGCATGCATGCACATCTTCGCTTCGTGCATGTACCGCCAGTATGGCTCAAGGAGGACGAGAACATTCTTCTGGAACCAGCAGCACTTCACTGTGATCAATCCACGCAAGGAGGTCGCGACAACGCCTACACATGTGCCACGTGGCTTCATGAACTGTAAGAGAGACACTGTGTAGCGTGCCATTGGTATTCTAATTTACGTGTTTTGCACAAACTCGAAGTACTAGTAAGGTACACGTGCATTGCACGCATCAGATTTTGCAACCAAATTATGAATAAATACCACACTATAGCATGTAAGGTCTGAGTCGTATATGCCTGATGTAGCCCTTCGTTTAATTCTTATAGTTCATCTCATTCAAAATCAATTAGTTTTTATAAAAAAACTAAGAACACGGAAATAGGAAAGACATGGGATTATAGTGGAATGTCGTCTTGAATCCTAAAGGATTGTACGAGTGTTTGATTGTGCATAGAAAAAACGCAGAATTCTTTCAAAGAGGTTTGAGTGGATGGGATGTTTCCTATGAAATCTAGTGCAAATGAATCATATGGAAAAATTCCTATGGTTTAGAATCCTACGAATCAAACAACCAAGATAGGAAAAATTCCTAATGATTAGAATCCTCCAAAATTCCTTTGAGAATCCTTTGAATCAAAGAAGCCCTTAATCTATTTTATGATTCATGGGTGTAAAGCATAGAGTAAAAAACAAATAATGGCAATTCAACTAGAAAAAAAAGTTTGGGCAGTTATGATACGGAAGATTCTAGAATCTTCCGTATCAGAATTGCCCAAATGTTTTTCTACATGATTTGCCATTATTTGGTTTTACTTTATGTCTTACGACGCACAATTCCATGAATCTTAAAATAGATTAGCTTTCTAATAAAAACTAGATGATTTTGAATGAAACGAACTATAAGAATTAAACAAACATCTACATCATGCATATATGACTCAAAGCTTGCATGCTATAATGTGGTATTTATTCATAATTTGGTTGCCAAATCTCATGCGTGCAATGCACGTGTACCTTACTCTAGTCTAAATGGTGTTTGTGTGTGTGTTGTGCGTGTTGAGGTGCAAATTGTCTTTTTTGGTACACGTTAAGCTTGTTCTTCCGAAATTTCAAGCCGCGCCTTGTTATGCCGAAAATTCAAGCTAGCGTCTCTGTCTATCGTGCTGCGCCCGCGCCTTGTTAGCCCGAAATATTTAAGATATATCTTTATCTCATTGTGCTCCGACAACTCCCTCCATCTCAACCCGCGCGTTGCTATTCCGGAATTACAACGCGCGCGAAAACTCCCACCTCCTATGAAATCCTGACACGCGAAATGCCCGTGGTACCCCTGAACTGAAAGAACCGCCTCAAATCGGTGGGGGGTACTTTCGTAACTTACCCTACATTTCGGACAAGCGCGTCTCTAAGCCATGGTTCCCCAATGCCATCCCATCCGCCCACCCATTCGTACACCAGGGCCGCGAAAACCCGCGACGAAACCCCACACCCTACTTCGTCCGCCACCCAGCCGGAGCCTCTTCCCCGACGATGTCGTCCACAGCAACACCTCGACGTCTTAGGGAGTCCTGGATTAAGGGGTGTCCGGACAGCCGGACTATAACCTTTGGCCGGACTCTTGGACTATGAAGATACAAGATTGAAGACTTCGTCACGTGTCCGGATGGGACTTTCCTTGGCGTGGAAGGCAAGGTTGGCAATACGGATATGTAGATCTCCTCCCATTGGAACTGACTTTGTGTAACCCTAGCCCTCTCCGGTGTCTATATAAACCGGAGGGTTTAGTCCATAGGCCAAGAACAATCATACCATAGGCTAGCTTCTAGGGTTTAGCCTCTCTGATCTCGTGGTAGGTCTACTCTTGTACTACCCATATCACCAATATTCATCAAGCAGGAGTAGGGTTTTACCTCCATCGAGAGGGCCCGAACCTGGGTAAAAACATCGTGTCCCTTGTCTCCTGTTACCATCCGCCTAGATGCGCAGTTCGGGACCCCCTACCCAAGATATGCCGGTTTTGACACAGACATTGGTGCTTTCATTGAGAGGTATTATAATTCTTGCAGGCACAAGTATAAAAAGCTTCTACATTTCATCAAAATATTGTTTTAAACAATAATACATGTCATTCGGACATAATATCGTTCAAGCACTGCGTCTCTATTAAACGAGCGCCTTGCAGAACTTCCTGAAAGTAGTGCTCGGCAGGTACCCGGCTTCCGTCCGAATCTTGGGATGCAACAGCGGTGGCCTCCATCTCCGCCCAGTATGTCTTGACACGGGCAAGGGCCATCCGCGCACCCTCTATGCATGCTAACCTCTTCATCGCGTTGATATACGGCACTGCACCAAGGAACTGCTGCACCAAGCTAAAATAACTGTTCGGCTTTGGCCTTTCCGGCCACAGATGATCCACGACATACTTCATGGCGAGTCCGGATAACCTATTCAGCTCGGCCCATTCGGCCAAACGATCGGTCAATGGAAGCGGACGCTCTGGATTGTTGAACTGCGACCAGAAGAGCTTTTCCACTTCGCGATCTTTCTGATCTCGGAAGAGTTCGGCCGCATCAGCGGCACTTGCTGCTAAATCCAGATATGCGTCCGCCAAACTCCACATTGGGTCCAACGGAGCATATTTAGGATCTCCAAACTTCATCCGCAGCATAAAGGGCTTTCCAGCCGCGATATCTCCGGCTTGATGTAGCTCCTCCTTCATCGCTCTCATCGCAGAGCGAGCATCCTTGGCCACTGTAGTGGCCTTCTCCAGGTCCGTCCGCTCCGCCCGATCTTCTTTCTCAAGAAGCTTGCAGCGGTCAGCAGCGTTCTTTAACTTCACAGCCATCTCGGCCATTTCCTTCTTGCTTCGGTAGTGAGCAGCCTGTTCAGCTTTCAGCTCCTCAACCGCCTTTAGGGCAGCCGCGTCGCTTTTCCTGGCTTGCTCCTTGTCTCGGGCAAGTTCCGCCCGAAGGTCCTCCACGGCGGCAGCCCCATCTACATCAAGTGCACACGTTGTAAGATACTGGCGTCAAGCCCCTCTTACCAGGTGTCACCGGAGAAATTATATACCTTGTGCCTCGTCAAGCCGCTTGTTGACAAGCGTGATGTCGGCTTCTGCCACATCAAGTTGCCGCTTTAGCTCGGCAAATCCATCAGTCCGGCTAGCCACTGGACACTTCGCCACCTACATAGGAAGGCGGTAAATTATACCTGGGATTATGATCCTCTGCGTGCCGCCGCTTTCGACAGGACACAGAGTCTCAGGGGCTACTATCTACACAGGGCGCATCTTAAAATATGCGGAACTGTCAAAAGGTACATCATTTCACGTAACTCAAAACCGGTCAGCAAACTCCTGACATGTGAGGATCGAGAAGAGGTGTCTAGAGGGGGGTGATTAGACACTAAGTGCCCAAGGTTGCAGTTTTTAATGTTCTTAAGTTTAGGTGGAGTTTAAGCACAAATTTAACACACAATACATATCAAGCAAGCATGCAATGAGTATATGAGCAGCGGAAAGTAAAGTATGCAACTTGCAAGAATGTAAAGGGAAGGGTTTGGAGTATTCAAACGCAATTGGAGACACAGATGTTTTTGGCATGGTTCCGATAGGTGGTGCTATCGTACATCCACGTTGATGGCGACTTCAACCCACGGGGGGTAACGGTTGCGCGAGTCCACGGAGGGCTCCACCCACGAAGGGTCCACGAAGAAGCAACCTTGTCTATTCCATCACGGCCGTCGCCCACGAAGGACTTGCCTCACTAGCGGTAGATCTTCACGAAGTAGGCGATCTCCTTGCCCTTACAAACTCCTTGGTTCAACTCCACAATCTTGTCGGAGGCTCCCAAGTGACACCTAGCCAATCTAGGAGACACCTCTCTCCAAGAAGTAACAAATGGTGTGTTGATGATGAACTCCTTGCTCTTGTGCTTCAAATGATAGTCTCCCCAACACTCAACTCTCTCTCACAGGATTTGGATTTGGTGGAAAGAAGATTTGAGTGGAAAGCAACTTGGGGAAGGCTAGAGATCAAGATTCATATGGTAGGAATGGAATATCTTGAGCTCAACACAAGTGTAGGTGGTTCTCTCTCAAAAAATGTGTATTGGAAGTGTAGATCTGTTCTGATGGCTCTCTCCATGAATGAAGAGTGGGTGGAGGGGTATATATAGCCTCCACACAAAATCTAACCGTTACAAGCAATCTGCCAAACTCGGTGGGACCGAATCGTTAAACTCGGTCGGACCGATTCAGCAAACCTAGTGACCGTTGGGATTTTCGGTGGGACTGAGATGCAACTCGGTAGGACCGGTATGGTTAGGGTTTGGGCATAACATAATCTCGGTGTGACCGATTACACAAACTCGGTGGGACCGATTTTGGTAATAAGCTAACCAGAGGGTTGGTCAGGCAAACTCGGTGAGAACGATTACACAAACTCGGTGGGACCGATTTTGGTAATAAGCTAACCAGAGAGTTTGCATTGTAAAATCGGTAGTACCGATTGCTCAAACTCGGTGAGACCGATTTTGATAATGCACATACACAGAGAGATTACAATCCCATCTCGGTGAGACCGAGATCCCTATAGGTGAAACCGGTTTGCTAGGGTTTGTGGCAGTGGCTTATGACATGTGAAACTCGGTGGCGCCGGATAGAAAGAATCGGTGAGGCCGAGTTTGACTTTTTGTTTAGGTCATATGTGGATGTGGGAAGGTAGTTGAGGATTTTGGAGCATATCACTAAGCACATGAAGCAAGAGGCTCATTAAGCAACACCTCATCCCTCCTTGATAGTATTGGCTTTCCTATAGACTCAATGTGATCTTGGATCACTAAAATAGAAAATGTAGAGTCTTGATCTTGAAGCTTGAGCCAATCCTTTGTCCTTAGCATCTTTAAGGGGTTCCACATCCTCCAGTCCATGCCACTCCATTGTTGAACTTATCTGAAACATACTAGGTAAAAGTGTTATTCCAACAAGAGATATGTTGACATTAATTACCAAAACCACCCAGGGAGCACTTGTGCTTTCAATCTCCCCCTTTTTGGTAATTGATGACAACATATATCAAAGCTTTAGACAAAGATATAGAGAATAGCAAGTAAATCTTTGGAAAGACATGTAACATGCATAGGCTCCCCCTACATGTATGCAATCATGTGAATATTGAATACAGAAGCATGTAAATGCATAAGCATGACAGAGTAAGCAATGTGTTACATGTATCTTGGCTATATGCATCAGAGCAAATGATGTGAATATGAAAATGTACCTTCATGCTCATGAGTCCTTCTTGCAAACAGTATGTACATCAGCAAGAACTTCTCATTCACATGACTGTGATGCATATACTTACCTTGTGGTCTTGAGTTGGCTTAGGATGGGATGAACCTGCGCAAATAAGGTTAGATAACTCAGATACACCTACTGACCAGAGAAAACAAGAGAAACCACAAGAGAACCAAGACTGGGATGACATGTAGAGTGAGTACTAAGTACCACATTGGATAAAGACATGTCCCCAAAGGTAAAGATATGCAATAAAATCAGAAATTTCCTTCCCTTAGATATCTTGCTCCCCCTAAATCTGCATGGGATATTGGGAGAAGATAGGGAACAGAAAATCAGAGTAATAGAAAATGAACAACAGAGCTTGAGCTAAAGCAAGCAAACACACATGTCTTTCCCCTCTTAAAGACATGTGACATCTCTCCTCTTGAACTCCAAGCATCTGGGGTCTTTTGATAATATTACTTTCTCCCCCTGAGTATTCTCTTTTTCTCCCCCTATAGGAAAGATTAAGCTTTGATGTGATCTCTCTCTCCCCCTTTGACATCAATTTCCAAGAAGTGTCTTCTGGACATGTGATATAAGTGGGTTGGTCCTCAAGTCACAGAGCAAAGCAACATGTCTAACATGATGCTGGTAGAGGACAAGAATCATTGAGTGGAGCTGGAGCAAACAAAGATCAGGAATTAGTGGCAAGTTGGTTTTCCTGTGGTGAAATCGGTGACTCCGAGTTGTGTGCTTCGGTTGCACCGAAAGATTTCGGTTGGGCCGAAGAAAACAAATCGGTGTGACCGAGTTCATCAGAGTGAAACCACTCGTCACCTCAGCTCACTAGACAGGTAAGATCTCACAAGGGTTTGCAAGGAATTAACTGAAAGATTTGCAATGAATTTGATGCAGAAAATGCAGAACAAAAAGAAAAGTAACTAAAAGTTCTAGATGAAGTTTTTTTTTGTTTTTTTGTTGTGAAAGGGGAAACAAATATGCAAGAAACAAATGCAATAACACAGAAAAGAACACAAGAGAACTTCATCTAGAGTTGGGCGGTGACAAAGTCACCTATGTTAGAGTATATTGACTTAGGAGTCAAGTGAGGGCACTTGATCAAAGGTCATACTCATCATTTAAGCTCAAAATGGGGTTACCATTTTTCGTTTAAGCATCTTGATGTATTCACATCTTGTTGAGTTGCTTTGACTCATGTCTTGGAGTAAAGCTTCTCTAAGATGGAATAACATACCTTGGGTGGTGGTGTTGATCTTGCTCATGTAGTCGAACTTGTGTGGGTTGCTCAAGGTTGATGTAGTTCATCAAGAGTTGGAAGCACCACTCGGAGTTTGAGTTCATCTTCCTACATGGGTTAGTCTTGCAAGGAAAAGCACTTGTGTATCCAAAATGACAATCATGAGACACAATCATAGAATTTGTCAAAGGATATGTTTGAATGGTTTTGTGCTTCCTCGTCTTCAACCACCATTGTGTAGATACTTGGTGATGTAGAGATTGCTCAAGATGTGAGTGAGTTGCAATCTCATAGATTTAGATTCAACCAAGTACCTACATGGGTTAGATAACATGCAAGGTGCAAATATATCCAAGATATATGAATAGCATCATAAGAGAAATATCGAGGATTAGTCATAGGCTCATGCCCCGCATGTATCCAGTGGAGTTCCTACTCCAAGTTTGAATCATCAATGATGTTCAATTCACCTCTCAACCTGCAAAACACTTTCTCATCAAGTGGTTTAGTGAATATATCCGCCAATTGCTTATCGGTGCGAACATGCTTAAGGTTAATGTCCCCTTTGGCAACATGATCTCGAATGAAATGATGACGAACTTCAATATGCTTAGTTCGAGAGTGTTGCACGGGATTGTGAGCAATTTTAATAGCACTTTTATTGTCACAAAGCAATGGAACATGTTTCACATATATCCCATAATCTTTAAGAGTTTGGGTCATCCAAAGTAATTGAGCACAACATGAACCAGCGGCAATGTATTCCGCTTCGGCGGTGGATAAGGATACCGAGTTTTGTTTCTTGGAAGACCAAGACACAAGAGATCTACCAAGGAATAGACAAGTACCCGAAGTGGACTTTCTATCAACCTTGTCTCCGGCATAGTGCGAATCGGAGTAGCCAACAAGATCAAAAGAGGACCTCTTAGGATACCAAATGCCAAAATTTGGTGTATGGATTAAGTATCTCACTATCCTTTTCACAGCCTTAAGATGACACTCTTTAGGAGCAGCTTGATATCTTGCACACATGCACACACTTAGCATAATATCGGGACGGGAGGCACATAGATATAACAATGAACCAATCATAGAGCGATAAACTTTTTGATCAACCGGTTCACCATCTTTGGTCAAATCAAGATGTCCACTAGTAGGCATGGGTGTAGGCATACCTTTGCATTCTTGCATATTGAACTTCTTGAATAAGTCTTTGGTGTACTTCGTTTGAGAGACAAATGTACCTTCCTTAGTTTTCTTGATTTGCAAACTGAGAAAGAATTTGAGTTCACTCATCATAGACATCTCAAACTTCTCCGACATTAGCTTTCCAAACTTATCACTAAAATGAGGGTTAGTTGAACCAAATATGATATCATCAACATAAATTTGGCACACAAATAGTTCTCCATTAACCCTTTTAGTAAAAAGAGTAGAATCAATTTTACCAATTTCAAAGCCTTTTTCAGTAAGGAACTTGGTCAAGCATTTATACCATGCTCTAGGAGCTTGTTTAAGACCATAAAGGGCTTTGTGAAGTTTGTAAACATGATTAGGTTTCTTAGGATTAACAAAGTTGGGAGGTTGCTTAACATAAACTTCCTCTTCAATTTTGCCATTTAGAAAAAGCACTTTTAATGTCCATTTGGTACAAGGTGATATCATGGTGATTAGCATAGGCAAGTAAAATGCGAATGGACTCAAGTCTAGAAACGGGAGCATATGTCTCACCATAGTCCATACCTTCAACTTGTGCATAGCCTTGGCCGACAAGACGTGCTTTGTTGCGAACCACTTGTCCATCTTCATCTTGCTTGTTGCGAAATACCCATTTGGTACCAATGATGTTGTGGTTGTTGTCGGGCTTCTCGACCAATGTCCACACTTGATTTCTCTCAAAGTTGTGTAGCTCTTCATGCATAGCGTTTATCCAATCCGGATCCTTCAATGCTTCTTCAACCTTCATAGGTTCAATTTTAGAAATGAATGAGTAATGTTCAAAAAAGTTAGCTAAGCAAGTTTTAGAGCGAGTGATTCTCCCGGTTTGGATGTCATTGTAGATTTGCTCGACGGGATGATCTTTGGCAACTCTTGCTCGAACTCGTGAAAGCTTTTGCTTGGGTCGGGGTGGAACATCCTCTTCATCTTGCTCTTCTTCTTGGCCTTCTTCATTGTTGACGTTGTCGTTCTCTTGTCATGGTGGAGAAGGAGGTTGTTGATGTTCATCTTGGTGTACTTCCTCGTTTTCTTCATCTT
This sequence comes from Aegilops bicornis, assembly GCA_021605145.1. Lineage (NCBI taxonomy): Eukaryota > Viridiplantae > Streptophyta > Magnoliopsida > Poales > Poaceae > Aegilops > Aegilops bicornis. The sequence goes on along the minus strand of CM038672.1, from coordinate 124,915,444 downwards.
GACGTGTCCCACTTGTGGATGCTTCCGTATCAACTCTTGGTTCACCTTGTCGTGAGGTAGAAGCTTCCACTTGAATGACGAGGTACTCTCCTTCATCTCCGTTGGACGAATCTTGCCAATGGACAAGTCTTGAATTGCTTCCGAAGGGTCTTTGTCTCCTACATCAATTGGCAATTGCTCTACTTGCGAGCCATTAGATTCATCAAACTTCACATCCATCGTCTCTTCAACCTTTCGGGTGAAATTGTTGTAGACACGGTAAGTGTGAGAGTTTGAGCCATAACCAAGTAGAAAACCTTCATGAGACTTAGGAGCAAATTTAGAACTATGATGCTTATCAACAATGTAGCACTTTGAGCCAAATACTCGAAAGTATCCAACTTGGGGTTTGTTACCGGTGAGGAGCTCGTATGCCGTCTTGCCGAGTAGCCTGTGAAGATACAAGCGATTTGTTGCATGACAAGCTGTCTCAACCGCTTCCGCCCAAAAGTGCTTTGGCGTTTTGTACTCATCAAGCATCGTTCTTGCCATCTCGATAAGAGTCCGGTTCTTCCTCTCAACGAATCCATTTTGTTGAGGTGTGTACGTAGCCGAGAACTCGTGTGAAATCCCTTCTTCATCAAGAAAGGTGTCAACATTTGCGTTCTTCAACTCCGATCTGTTGTCACTCCGAACCTTCTTGATCTTCACGTCAAACCAATTTTGGGCCTTCCTAGCGAAGTTTTTGAAGATCTTTTGGACCTGCAACTTGTCATCAAGAAAGAACACCCACGTGAATCTTGAAAAATCATCAACTATGACTAGACCAAATGAGTTACCACCGAGACTCTTGTAAGCATTTGGACCAAAGAGATCCATGTGAAGTAGCTCGAGTGGTCTTCTAGTGGTCATGATGTTCTTCGCGCGGTGACTTCCTCCAACTTGTTTCCCTGCTTGACAAGCACTACAAAGTCTATCCTTGTCAAATACGACATCTTTTATTCCAAGGATATGATCACCTTTAATAAGCTTATCAAGATTTCGCATTCCAACATGACCTAGTCTTCTATGCCACAACCAGCCTTTAGAAGATTTAGCAATTAAGCAAGTTTTAGGTTGAGCCTTTTTAGTGAAATCAACAATGTAAAGATCTCCTCACGATACCGGTAAAGACCATTTTATGATTGTCTCTACGAAACACTTGGCAATCTACTTCAGTGAATAAGACATTGAAAACGAAACCCGCAAGTCTAGAAACTGAAAGTAAATTGTATCCAAGGGATTCAACGAGCATGACATTTTGGATGGAGCTATCGTGTGAGATGGCCACCTTACCAAGGCCAACCACCTTACCCTTTGAATTATCACCAAAGGTGACATATTTTCGAGGGCCGTCGTTTTCAGCAAGCTCACGAAACATCTCTTCATCTCCGGTCATATGATCAGTACATCCACTATCAAGGACCCATTCCTTTCCTCCAGCCATGTAGCCACAAAGATTTGCCATAAGACCAAAATTTCTCATTGCATCATCAAGATCATAGTCACTATCATCATCTTCATCATAATATCCATGTTCAACATCATCTTGTGATTGATCAATTCCTATAGAGGGTAATTCATTAGGTAAATGATCATCAAAGTGGTTACCTTTATGAATTCTAATAGCTTCGGATATGATGTCACTAATGATTCCAACATTTCCTTTAGCACGCATGAGATTGTTAAGCTCAAATAGACAATCACCAAAACTAGGATCACTAGAGTTCATCTTACTCAAAGCAATAGACTTATGGAGAATTTCGTCTAAATTCTTTAAGGAATAATCGGGAAACCGTTCCTCAACAAATTTCCATATAGTTCTAAGATTTTTGGGCAAACTAGCAATCAAATTTTTGGGCAATCCTCTAATGATGAGCTCAACAGTTCTAAGATTGCGAATCATGTCAATATCCTCATCTAGGGTAGGGTGCAAAGGATCAATATGAGGTGCACAAGGACTAGCAATGTACTTGTTCAAATGATATTCATTGAAAATCTCAAGCATTTCATTTTTCCACTCATGAAAATACTCTCCATCAAGAATGGGCACTCTATGTCTAAGACTCCCTAAAGTAGACACATCCATCTTCCTCCAAAGGTGTTTAAACTAAGGCAATGGAGACCAAAGCTCTGATACCAATTGTTAGGATCGAGAAGAGGTGTCTAGAGGGGGGGTGATTAGACACTAAGTGCCAAAGGTTGCAGTTTTTAATGTTCTTAAGTTTAGGTGGAGTTTAAGCACAAATTTAACACACAATACATATCAAGCAAGCATGCAATGAGTATATGAGCAGCGGAAAGTAAAGCATGCAACTTGCAAGAATGTAAAGGGAAGGGTTTGGAGTATTCAAACGCAATTGGAGACACGGATGTTTTTGGCGTGGTTCCGATAGGTGGTGCTATCGTACATCCACGTTGATGGAGACTTCAACCCACGGAGGGTAACGGTTGCGTGAGTCCACGGAGGGCTCCACCCACGAAGGGTCCACGAAGAAGCAACCTTGTCTATTCCATCACGGCCGTCGCCCATGAAGGACTTGCCTCACTAGCGGTAGATCTTCACGAAGTAGGCGATCTCCTTGCCCTTACAAACCCCTTGTTTCAACTCCACAATCTTGTCGGAAGCTCCCAAGTGACACCTAGCCAATCTAGGAGACACCACTCTCCAAGAAGTAACAAATGGTGTGTTGATGATGAACTCCTTGCTCTTGTGCTTCAAATGATAGTCTCCCCAACACTCAACTCTCTCTCACAGGATTTGGATTTGGTGGAAAGAAGATTTGAGTGGAAAGCAACTTGGGGAAGGCTAGAGATCAAGATTCATATGGTAGGAATGGAATATCTTGAGCTCAACACAAGTGTAGGTGGTTCTCTCTCAGAAAATGTGTATTGGAAGTGTAGATCTGTTCTGATGGCTCTCTCCACGAATGAAGAGTGGGTGGAGGGGTATATATAGCCTCCACACAAAATCTAACTGTTACATACAACCTGCCAAACTCAGTGGGACCGAATCGTTAAACTCGGTCGGACCGATTCAGCAAACCTAGTGACCGTTAGGATTTTCGGTGGGACTGAGATGCAACTCGGTAGGACCGATATGGTTAGGGTTTGGGCATAACGTAATCTCGGTGTGACCGAGTACACAAACTCGGTGGGACCGATTTTGGTAATAAGCTAACCAGAGGGTTGGTCAGGCAAACTCGGTGAGACCGATTACACAAACTCGGTGAGACCGATTACACAAACTCGGTGAGACCAATTTTGGTAATAAGCTAACCAGAGAGTTTGCATTGTAATCTCGGTAGTACCGATTGCTCAAACTCGGTGAGACCGATTTTGTTAATGGACGTACACAGAGAGATTACAATCCCATCTCGGTGAGACCGAGATCCCTATCGGTGAAACCGATTTGCTAGGGTTTGTGGCAGTGGCTTATGACATGTGAAACTCGGTGGCGCCGGATAGAAAGAATCGGTGAGGCAGAGTTTGACTTTTGGTTTAGGTCATATGTGGATGTGGGAAGGTAGTTGAGGATTTTGGAGCATATCACTAAGCACATGAAGCAAGAGGCTCATTAAGCAACACCTCATCCCTCCTTGATAGTATTGGCTTTTCCTATAGACTCAATGTGATCTTGGATCACTAAAACAGAAAATGTAGAGTCTTGATCTTGAAGCTTGAGCCAATCCTTTGTCCTTAGCATCTTTAAGGGGTTCCACATCCTCCAGTCCATGCCAGTCCAATGTTGAACTTATCTGAAACATACTAGGTAAAAGTGTTAGTCCAACAAGAGATATGTTGACATTAATTACCAAAACCACCCAGGGAGCACTTGTGCTTTCCTGACAGCTTCATGCAACCCGCTCTCCGCGGACGAAATCCTTTCAATTACCGTACCCATTAACGTACGGTGCTCCTCTGAGATAGATGCTCGCCCTAGCAGATCCTTCAGTACCTCCGACCGTGCACCAGGCGGTGCCGGACTCGTTCGATTGCCTTTTTTTGAAGGCCGGACACGGAGGGCTTCGGGGCCATATATGATCGCCTTTTCCGCCCTGCCGGATTAGGAGAAACCTCCATGACGATACCTCGGGTCGCCTACCAGAATCGGTATGGCAGGGGAGGCGCCCGCTCTCCATCATTTCCAAAGAAGATCCCCAAGACGAGCTCACGAGAAGGGCTAAGATCCGAACTACAAGGTAAATTTTCGGTTATTTTCCTCAGAAATAAAGCAAGGATTTCTCTCATTTTAAACCCCCTTTTTACTTACGGCTCGGTGGAGGGCTGATCCTCTTTAGGGCATAGTACGGCCGAGGTATCCCCCGACACAGGACCCTCTGGCGAAGACTTCTTCCCCCGCTTTGAGATCACGGTCTCCGGGTCTTCAGAGGCGGTCCTCTTCTTCCCCTGAGGAGAGGAATTTTTGATTCCTCTTTTCCGGATAGCCTCCTTCACGGAGGCAGTAGCTTCCTTGTTCTCCCCTTCGTTTTCTTCCGAAGGTGCGATCTCCAGCATCTTGGTCAACATGGGATCTGGTGAGGTCTCAGGAAGGGGGGCCGGACACCTGATTAACTTCGCCTTCGCTATCCACTCTTGTTTCAAGGACAGCTCTTTTAAGGGCGATGTTGTGATAAATGAACGGATGGCGTGTCTGGGCACAGGGCTACTTACTTGAGTATCCGGACGATTGCAGCTCAGACCTGCGTCCTCAGTAGAGTCCGAACACGCTACTTGTGGTCCGAAGAACAATTTGTAAATCTCCGCGGGCGTCGCGCCCATGAAATGTTGGAGAGCTCGCGGTCCCTCCGGATTGAACTCCCACAGGCAGAGGGGGCGACGTTTGCAGGGCAGGGCTCGGCAAATCAACATGACCTGCATCACCATGACCAAACTGATGTCTCTTTCCAGGAGATCTCGGATGCGGCCCTGCAACAGGGGCACGTCCTTTGTCGGCCCCCAGTCCAGCCCCTTATTGACCCATGACACTAGTCGGGGCGGGGGACCCGAGCGGAAAGCAGGCGGCGCCACCCACTTGGTGCCCCTGGGAGCTGTGATATAAAACCACCCTTGTTGCCATAAGCTGGACTCCTCTTGAAAAGAGCCCTCGGGCCATGGAACGTCGGCGTTTTTTCTTATAACAACACCTCCGCACTCTACGTATTGTCTCGATCATCTTCGGCTCTACTTTAAAGGTCTTGAGCCACAGTCCGAAGTGAGGAGTAATACGGAGGAACGCTTCGCACACGACGATGAACGATGAGATGTGGAGGATAGACTCCAGAGCTAAGTCGTGAAATTCCAGCCCGTAATAGAACATGAGCCCCCTCACGAAGGGATCCGGTGCGAAGCCTAGCCCTCGGAGGAAGTGAGACACGAACACCACACTCGCACCGGGCTTGGGAGTGGGAATAACTTGCCCTTGAGCAGGCAGCCTATGCGAGATTTCGCCGGTCAAATACCTGGCCTCTCTCAGCTTTCATCGGTTAGAAATCGAGGCGAGAGGCGGATTCGATTGAGATCGAAAGAAAGGAGTAAAGCCTTGGTCCCTTTATAAGAGGTTGAATACCAAGAGCCCTCCTCGTGACCCTTTGGGACTTACCTTTGATCGAGGAGACATACCAACGGGCATGACTGGGTTACCCACGTCCGTGTTGATGAGAATCCCATAAATAAAGGGGACACGATCTCTGCTTCGACAAGACGTGCCAAGGAAACCGCCTCGCAAAACGCGCTGAGGTGGGATAGTAAAAACGATTCGAATAAAGGCTTGGCTGTGGTGTGATGTCATGCCACAGAATACGTCAGCAGAGTAGATTTGTGTAAGTATTATTCTCCCTACGGTAGTATGTGGAACTTATTTTGCAGAGCCGGACTGTAGCGACCCGACCTCAGACGGTCAAGCCTTCCGTATTCTTGTGCCATCCTCGGATCAGATGTCGGCACACACAAGACATCAATGTATATATCAAAGTGCAATCACATGCATAAATAACGTAAACCGATATATACCTCATAATACTCAGCGGAAACAATCAAACGGGTGTGGAGTCCCATCAACGCCATCGGCAGGTTGAGTGTAGACCGTAACTCAGATCGTAACTCTTACTCGTCGAGGAAATATCTGCAACATGATACGTTGCAGCCGTGTAGGTCGATTACATTGAATGTACCGCAAGATCACAATATGAGAAAACAGATGATAAAACTATACTATATGCAATATGGCTTTATGGCTCAGATGTCGAGTTTTGTTTGCGTAAAAGCTGGTTTTATTTTCCCTACATCAAAGGAATAAATGAAGTATGTACTATGGAGTTTTCTAGCATGACATGGTTCCGCCAACCGATGTCTCATAGCCCAAAATCATCATAAGTTGCCCACAATTAAGTTATCAGTCCGGTGTTGAGAGTTCCGAGATAGATCCAAGTCCAGATGCTCAAATTGTCCGTGAATCGGGGACACGGCTAATCGATTAGGTTATAAACCCTCTGCAGAGGTTTGTACACTTTACCCGCAAGATTCGATCCCTCTCTTTACGTTCTCGCACTTCAGAGTGTTTGAGAACAAGATGACCAAACATGGTCTTCCAAAGAGTTCCTCGACCACCGTCCGTACTCCATCCAATCCTACCGTAGTTCTACATCCGCTAGCACCGCCCCACCAGAGTCACAACTAAGGTCAACCAAGCCAGAGCCCATAATGACTTGCGGTTGCACAGGTAAGCTTCCGGGCATGAAGTATTCTTCCGTCTCTTTGAGTCTGGGTGAAGCTTTCCGCAAGATGTCATGGCGCTTCTCCATGCATCCCGCCAACCACTGGGTTCTCCAGGTGCCCGGCCAACCGTCCTTCACCCAAAGAGTGTGTATTGAATTCTGTCTCGAGTCTTGAAGTCTTGAGGTCTTGAAGATGCAGTCCTTGCAGATGCCATCATGGAGTTGTCGTCCATTGACGAGAGTCCTCCTTTCTCACACCACTCCAGAACACTCATAACAAACCCAGTCTACTATAGCGTAGCATTTAAATAAAACGTCACTGGCTTGGTAACAGGGTGATGGGTTCCTACCTCATGCATACTACTCAACTACAAGGATTCAATAACACTACTGAGGTGTGGTTGCAAGGATGCCACTAAATGCAATAAAAACATAGGTATGAAAGCAATGGTCAAAGTGAACTTGCCTGGTAATACTTGATGAAGATAACAACGCTGTTAGAAAATGACTTGGTAGAACTAATCGTCACTCCGTTGAAAATCTATATAGTCAAACATAGCATTCACATAAGCAAACATCCTAGCAAACAATTTTAGCACTTCGAAATAACAATCAAAACAGCAAGGAAAATCGATAATAAAACTCAAACCAAATCAAAAGAAACTTCAAATAAAACTACAAAGAAAAACTACTAACGAAGATCTATGACTTTGCTACAACCATCTAATATAGTTTTGCCGTAAGTAAAAACTTAACAACAATTAAAATACTAAACTAATAAATTAACAGAAAATAAAATGTAAAATAACTAATTTAACAGAAAGTATTTTTTCCATAAAATTTTATTTGCAAAAAGAAACAAATAAAAAGCTTTTATAAAACTCTAACTATGACCTATAGAAGGTTTCATACAAAACTAAGGAAAATAAATTTTTTAAATAAAAATAAAATTTTTCCTGTTGTCTAACAGAAACACAACTAATTTTGTCAAAAGTGACAAAAGAAATAATTTAAAACTAATAAAAACAATAAAGAAAAAGCTAAAACAGAACTAATAATAAAACAGTACTGTTTTGCTAAAAACCTAATTTAAATTAACCTAGAAATAAAATACTAAATACTACTGGATAAACAAAGGTCCTAGAGACCAGGAGCAAAAAGAATTAATTAAAAACCTATTTTTAAACTCCCGGAATAAGCAAAACAAGCTTTAATTCAAATCTGATCTAACTCAATTTTTATAAATCCAAACATAGACAAATTATATATTTTTGAAACTACAAGAAAATTTTTATCTAACGCAAAAAGATTCAGCATCTTTGGACTTCTAGATCTAAAGTTATAAGCTAAACAAGAACGGAACTAAATCTGTTACGGAAATAAATCTGAAAACGAAAAAAACAACAACAAGGGAGTTACTCAGACGTGAGGCAGAGATGGCAGGAAGGAGACGGCGATGTGGAGGGCTGCTCGGCGAGGGGGCCAGGTCGCCGAGGGTGGGGTGGCGGAGGAGGGGTCGGGCGCAGGGGAGGTTCCAGGAGAGCTCTGGTGAGCGTTCTAGGCAGGAAAAGGAGGACGGTGGCGAGGAGGCTACGGGCAGGAGGGGGCGTGGTGATGGGAAAAATGGAACGAGGAGAGGGAGGGGTTTTATAGGCGGTCTCGGGAGACGCTGGGATGGAAAGACGAGGGAGATCGGGAAGGTGGAGATTCTGTCTCCATGGATATGGAAAGCTTCAGAACGTGAGGGGAAACAGAGGAAGGAGATGATCTCTTGTTGGTCTAGAATAGGAAAGTGCTTAATGGGCCAGCAGGTTTTTCCTAATAAAACGATTCCATTCCTATTTTTAAAATTAGGAAACTAAAACAATAAAAAGGAAATCAAATCAATTCGGAATAAAGAGTTTTTATATACTAAAATTATCAGAAAAATAAAATGTAGATGATGAGCATTATTCCACGGCCAAAATAAAACTTAAAAATGTTTTTCAGAAAATCCCTAAAGGCTTTATTTCTTTTTGCAAATAATTTTTAAATAAAACTTTGGTTTTTCTTGGCTCAAATATTTTCAAAATGCCCCTGATTTTGGAGGGTCATTTTCCTCCGCTCTTTCTTGCTTGCAAGAATTTAATTTTCGGGTATTTCTCGGGAAGAAAAATAGAGAAGCAAGTGCAAATATTTGAAAGAATTAAATTGCAAAACTCCGTTCAAATTCTTTATAGTTGAAGAAGTCATGTCATCTTCTCTCATTGATTTTAATAGGATGAATTTGAATTTACGGAGAAGGGAAAGTCATTTTATTCCCTCTCATTCAAAAGTTTTTTTTGAAAAGGTTCAAATTTCACTCAAGTTTAATTCACTCAAGCAAACAAACAAACAATTCAATTAATTATATTAACATTCCAAAATTTGGGATGTTACACGGACACGATCCTCGTGTTCAAAATCTTCTATGAAGTATTTGGAGGAGGAACCCGCCTTGCAATGCCGAAGACAATCTGCGCGCCAGACTCATCGTCATTGAAGCCTGGTTCATGGGCTACTGAGGGAGTCCTGGATTAGGGGGTGTCCGGACAGCCGGACTATAACCTTTGGCCGGACTCTTGGACTATGAAGATACAAGATTGAAGACTTCATCCCTTGTCCGGATGGGACTTTCCTTGGCGTGGAAGGCAAGCTTGGCAATACGCATATGTAGATCTCCTCCCATTGTAACCGACTCTGTGTAACCCTAGCCCCCTCCGTTGTCTATATAAACCGGAGGGTTTAGTCCATAGGCCAACAACAATCATACCATAGGCTAGCTTCTAGGGTTTAGCCTCTCTGATCTCGTGGTAGATCTACTCTTGTACTACCCATATCATCAATATTAATCAAGCAGGAGTAGGGTTTTACCTCCATCGAGAGGGCCCGAACCTGGGTAAAAACATCGTGTCCCTTGTCTCCTGTTACCATCCGCCTAGACGCACAGTTCGGGACCCCCTACCCGAGATCCGCCGGTTTTGACACCGACAACGTCCCTCATCCACCGTACCGGATGAGGATCCGTCGTCGATCTCATCACCCCGCAGGTTCAGCCACCCCATTCTCCGCCTCCAAGGAGCTGCCCCGACGTTCCCCTCGTCTTTCGCGCCACCTCCATTCCCACACCACCGTCTTCACCTGCACCACCAGAAGAGCATCATCATCACAGTTTCCTCGGATGAAGCTGCAGCCTAATCGGCGGCACCAAAGAGGTTGTACACTAATCGCCGCATTTTCTTCTTGATTTGATCTCACGGTGCTGCCGGCGCTTGATCCCGAGCCGACACATCGCGGCTCCATCCACGGCGGCGTCGCCGGCCACTTCCTCCACGGTGTCGCTCCCTCGGCGGCAACGTCCACATCAGTAGGACTTGTTGCTGCTTTAGCTCTCGCTCGCGCTGCTGCTCTGCTCTTGCTCTTGGTCGCCTGCCTGGTCTGCTCATGCTATTGCTCTTGCTCGCGCTGCTGCTCTCGCTCTTGCTCTTGCTTGCGATGCTGCTCCGATTTAGCTACACTTCAGTCGACTGAATCAACTTTTGGGTCGATCGATTTTCGAGTGGGGGGGCTTGCGGGTGAAGGAAGAACCAGCCAGCTGGGAGGGGGGGCTCACGGGAGAGGTACCCCACTATCTATCTTAGGGTTCAGGATGGGGCGGTGGTCACCGGCGGTGGCGGGCGGTGGCGTGGGGATCACCAAGAAAAAGCTCGCACGGGGCTAGAGGGATGGCAGGCGGCGGCGGACCGGCGGTGGGGAGTGTTTTGGGCGGGCGAGACACCACCGTCATGGGGCGGGGGGCTATTTGTTTGGCTGGCTTAGGGGTGGAGGTTGAAGATGAACCGCATGCCCTTGATTTCAGATCCAACGGCTGCAAAATCGACCGACCAGAGATGAAAAGTCACCAACCGACGTGTAGCCTCACCTTGCTAGTGCGTTCAGTTTTGACAAAGAAAATTCAGTTTCGACAAAGAAAATTCAGTTTCGACAATTAAGTTCAGTTTCGACAGTTAAGTTCAGTTTCGACAGTTAAATTCAGTTTCGACAGTTAAGTTCAGAGATGAGCAGCTGATGTATTTTACATCTAACACTTTGTGGTTATGTATTTTACGTCATGTATTGGAAATGCTATTAGAATTCCACTCAGGTTAATGTTGTTCGTTGTCTCTCTTGTCCTGCTTGACCTCGGCGTCAGACAACTCAACGGAGCTGCTCCGACGATGAAACCCTCCATCACAGCGGAGCAGTACCTCGGGCTCCATCTCCAGACGCCTAAGATCTTCTTCCCCTCCTCCGACAGCCAAGTCAGCCGGAGCATCCTCACCAGCCAACCCAATCACGCTGAGATCGACATGTCTTCGCCAAAGTGGTTGTACACTTGTTGCATCTCTTTTTTACTCTACATGTTATATATATTGTCCACTGAGCACTTGTAGTAACGGGAAATACGATTATTTTATCCTACTATATGACAAGCGGTGAGGTACTGTGCAACTTAGCTATCCGTGATGGACTCTCTTGAACGCCATCATTATTTATCTCTGCGTGTTTCAAATGTGCATTTGTCGATGGGCCCGGGAGTTGAGCTAGTATGGTAGTGGCCTCGGGTCCAAAGTAATAGAAGTAGCACAAAAACATTTTTTAGTGTAGGATTTTCCTTGCTCAAGCCTGCCTACTAGAATCGCGGTGCTTGAAAGGAAAAGTGAATAAAAACATCGGAATTGGAAAGTTTCCTATGGTACTACTTTTCATGAATTTGGTGCAAAGGAATGGAGCAAAGGAAAACTGTAGGATTTGTTCCTTTAGTGTCTCCTTGAAAGAAAAACCGTAGGAATTATAATTTCCACTTCTCCTCCTTTTCATATTCCTATTCATGAAGCACAAGACTAAGAGATAGTAGCATAATAGCATTATAACCGTACATTTTCTTGTGGTTTGTCTTATTCTCACCATGCTTTTTGCATCCCGTGATCTTCCAATTGTTGTGAATCAAACACCCAGATTGGCGTAAACTCTGTGTTTTTAAATTCTCTGTTTTTCACGTGCATTCCTATCCTATTCCTGTCTATTTCCTATCCCTGCATAGTTAGAATCCTCAAATTCAAACAAGCCCTTACTCAATTACTTCCGTTACAGATATGTGTCAAAGAAAACCTTGTGTGGTTTGTCTTGCTCCCACTGTTGTGTTCCACCCCAGCTCACCTGCTCCAACGACGGAAGGGTTCACCACAGCAGGATCCGCTCTCGGTTGTCTTCGCCGCCTCAGGATCTTCTTCCCTGCCGGCAGCCACGCGAATCTGCATTACCATCATCAACTGAGCAGATGACCTTGAGGACTACACGGGTCTGCAAGAGAGATCGCACTCTTCCGTGTCTGCTTACGTTATGCTTCGCTTAATATGATGACATGCTACATTATCGTCGTGTTCACCTATTAGACTCCGAGTCAGGGTCAAACTAATGCTGAAACTTGAGTTTTTAAATGGTTGTGGGGTACATATTGGGGCAGCAATCAGTACTATCTGTCTATTATCTGGTTAATCTCCGGTGTCTACTATGAGTTTCATGTTGGGTGCAAACAAACATTAAAGGAGCCATTATCTGTATTTTTTAACTAAAGCTATTATCTGCCTGCTATCATTGGTTTTGGGTCTATCCACATTTGCTACCATCACTCTGGATTTGTGCATGCACTCCTTACATAATATCACTATGTTTTATTCCTATGCATGCCAGTTATTATACACAATGGAACTGATCATGTAGAGCAAAAGAGACGAGCCTTGCGTGGCAATAAAATTTCATGCAGACGCTGCTCCATGGTGGGCTAAAGGCAGCCCCCTCCACCCATTTCGGATCGTAATCAAGAGGAAGATAACTGTTATGAGGGGGATTCAGAAGGAGAAGACCACTCCTATTTACCCCATGAGGTCTTCACTCTAACTTGGCATGCTGATGTTGGTAATATCATGCATATGGTGCCTTGCATTGCTTATTGTATACATTAAAGATGTCATCTGCTTAGTTTAGACATGCTTTGTGTCAATGCCATCTGTTTAGTTTCTTTATCGTATATGTGAATCATGCAATACCATCTTGTCTATCAAGGCATCATATATGTGAATTTTGCAATGCCACCCTGGTTAGCCAGTCATCTTATATGTGAATTATATCATGCCATCATTTTTTTATTACGTGTTAAATTTGTCAACAGTTTTAGTACATTCAATTACTCTTCCTATGCATCAGCCATTTGGCACGGTCATGGAAAAATCTGGAGTGGAAACAAGGTCTTTAGAGCAGACAATGCTATCTGACGAAGCGCATGTCTTGCTGGTTACCGATAGCTCCTCAGAGGAGGATTCAGAGACAGATGACCAGTCATATTTCCCCGCGAGGTGCATGCCCTAACTTGGCGGGGTTATGTTGCTCATATCGTGTGTATGGTATCTTGCATTGCTATGTCATTTGCTTAGTTTAGACATGCTTTGTGTGAATGCCACCTGTTTAGTGTCTAATTACCATATATGTGAATTATGCAATGCCATCTTGTTGCAAGACATTATATATGTGAATTATGCAATGTTACCTTGTTGCAAGGCATTACGTATGTGAATTATGCAATGTCATGCTGTTTAGGCAATCATATGTGAATTATATCATGTCGTCCTTTTTTTGTATTTCTCATTGCTTTTGTCGACAATGTTTGTATATTCAACTGCTCTTCCTGTGCATCAGCCATTTGAATTGGTGATGGAGAAATCTGGAGTGAAAACAAGGTCTTGAGCAGACAATGCTACCTGCTGAAGCAGATATCTTCTTTGATTCTGAGATAGCTCTTGAGAGGAGGATTCGAGGCGTATGACCAGTCCTATTATCCCCCTGAGGTGTGTGCTCAAACTTGGCAGGGTTATATCACTCATATAATGCATATGTTGTATTGCAATGCTTAGTTTTTACATCATATACACAATATTGAATGCCATCTCCTTAGTTGACACACCATATATGCGATTGCCCTCTGCTCACTTCCTTAGTATATAAATCATATATTTGAATTATGTCATGCCATGATGTTTACATAGATAGCATGTATCTGAATTATGGCATGCCAACCCATTTTCTAAAGACATAATATAGTTATATCATCTCATCCTGTTTACATAGTCATCATATTTAAATTATGTCATTCTATCCGTGAATTATATCATGCCATCATGTTTCCATCGACGGCATGTTTGTGATTTATGGCATGCCAACCACTTTAATAGACACATCGTATAGTTATATCATGTCATCCTGTTTACATAGTCATCATGTTTTGAAGTATGTCATTCTATCCTGTTTAGGTAGCCATCATACATGTGAAATTGTGTCATGCTATCCTGTTTAATTAGCCATCATATATGTGAAATTATTTCCTGCTATTACATTTGCTTAGACAACATAAATGTGAATTATTTCATGCCCTTTTTTTCTTCCCTACTATCCATTGCACTGTCTATCTTACAATGTCGTACATTCAATTACTTTTCTTGTTTATCAGCCATTTCAATTGGAGGGAGTGATGGCAGTATCTGTGGGAGTAAAAACACGGTCTTGAGAAAAGATCGTGCTAGGCTGTCGATCTTGAGATAGAACCATGGTTGTACTTGCCCAAGAACCAGCCCCACCACACATAACCCACACTCATGCAGATTGTACCCCTACCCGGTTGGACAGAGAACCAGCTACACCCCTTCTAACCCCAACCCCACAGACATAGACACCTGGTTCCGTTGACACAAAGACCGTCTCCACCACAGAGCACCCAAACACGAGCACCTAGTAAGGCAACTGCAGTGCCCAAATCACGGGGACCACCACTCTGAACCCGAAGTCAACGCTTAAAGTAGAAGAAGAATTGTTCTCAGGTCAGGTTCCGTAGCTATGGTTCATACTACTTTGCTCTTGCATCACTGTATTTACTGATACCAACTAATTTCAAATTTGAAGGAAGCAATTGAAACTCCAATGGCGCAACAGGTATGTTTTAAACCTGTTTCTTCAACGTGTTTGGTTGTTTGTTGTTGTAACTTGCTCTATGTTGATTTTAGTTTCAATTGAATAAACAGTTATGTTCTCATGCCATGCACATTACAAGTGTTGTTATTGTTGTGTAGTTTCCCACACTTATATTCTGTCTATGCTGCTTTGTCTTAAATAGATATGATTCGAACTGTATCTATCTTGATTTGGCAACATAACCTAGAATGATATATACCATACAGTGACCATACTACATAGATATATGTTTGTTTCATGCTGTTATCCTGTCCACCTTACTACTGAACTGGTTTACCAAAATGAGTTTCATATACTACATTGTAAACCTGAGATGTGTTTGTTTGTTTCTCTATTAGAACGCGGATAAAATATTGGAGAAGAGTACCCTATTATGTAATGGTAAAGGAAGTAATGCAGATAAGGTTCAAGATAGTGAGACATCCCTGTTGATCTCCAAGAAAGCTGATAAAAACTATATTGAAGACACTGAGACAACCCCAAAGTCATGTCTTGATGTAGTGTTCGAGTTCTTGGCTACCACTCGGCACCGACTCTTCGAACTCATTGCCTGAATCAGCTCGGCTTCTTGAGTCTCAACTTCAAGTTGAAAGACATCAATCAGATGTTATGCGACAGGAAGCCGAAGGACTGAGGAAGTCCCTGCAGAATTCAGATGCATACTTTCTTGTGCAACAAAATATTTGGAGGACTTAAGCGTAAACAAGAGAAAGTTAATAAGCTTGCTAAGCATCTTGCCAAAGATTATGGGTACCAGGATATTGTTTCTTGAGCTCTTCAAGTGGTTTCAGCCTGGACTTGTTTCTTCTTGGCGTTTATGTCTTTCTTGTGTTCCCTATATTTGCACCTTTGGTGGCGAACTTTGATGCCCGATGGATGTAATATGTGTAATAGCCGTGATAGCCTAGTGTAAGTTGCTTGCTTATTTATTTCCTTGTTGTCTTGTTTATTTGTTTGCTTGTAGTCGTGTCAGTTCTTTTTCTGCGGTTTGCTAGTGGCTGCAATAACCTATTTTTTAAAACTAGGCCATAATAACCATGGGCTAATATTTACTGTAGTGACACTGGGCCTCCTACGGGCCGTAGAAATAGTGGGCCTTCTACAGGCCGTATAAACAGTGGGCCTTCTACGGGCATAGAAACAGTGGGCCTTCTACGGGCCATAGAAACAATGGGCCTTCTACGGGCCATATCATCAATGGGCCTTATAGGGGCCGTATGATCGATTGGCCAAACATGGGCCAAAAAGACCGCATTCTGGCCGTAAACGGGCTAGAGTTGGAATCGTCCGTTCATGGGCCGACCATAATGGGCCATCGTTAATAGGCCATGTTGATGACGCTATGAAAACGCCCAACGTATGTCACAGCCCAGATCAGCCCTAGAGCTTGCTTGTAACTAGTAGCATTGCATCCATGCATCATGTTTAATTTCCATGAAATTTGAAATGGGGATGATCAAGCCCTAGCACTAAAGCAATTCAAATAGGTTCAACTTCAAAATATCTTCAAAGATCCCAAAGTGGTTTGCAAAAATGTTCATGATTAATGGAAAAAGGTGAAAACCATATCCAGAGGTGATGGATATTTTTCCAAGACATTTCTGGATTTTTGAATAAACATATTGTATTTGAATTGGGGCATTTAAATACTATTAATATTATTTTTAAATGCTCCAACAATTCTGAAAATAGTTAAGAGCCTCTGTAATAATTTAGTTAATGCCCACAATTATTTTCAGGATTTATTTAAATGGTTTGGTATTTTACTAAACTAAAACAAAACAGAAAATAGAAAACAGAAATAATAAAAAGAGAGAGAGAGAAGCCCAACCTACTCGGGCGCCCCAACCGCCCAACCTTTCCCCCTCTCTCGCTCTGGCGGTTGGTGGCCCAGCCCACCAACCGCCTCACCGCTGTCAGCCTACCTCGCCAAGAGGCGAGGAGGGACACGGCGACCGCGCTGGGCACGCCACGCCTCCTCGCCGCTTTGCCTCATCGAGACGCCTCGCGCGTTCTCCTTGGCGCCGCCCGAACCCCTCGTCCTCTTTCCTCTCTCCTGAACCATCTCCTCCTCGCTCTCTCTCCCACGACGCCACCGAACGCGGCCGACGCCGATCGCTGCACTGCTGCCACCGCCACCCCTCTCCTCCCGGCATGTCCCCGAGCTCCGCCTAGCCCTCCTCCCTCCTCACCAAGTCTCCCGACGCCGGACGCCCTGCATCGCCGCCACGCCGTCTTCCCCATCTCCGCCGCCGAGATCGCTGGCGCTCGCCGCCTCCGACGTCTCCCCGAGCCAGCTGGGCCTCCAATCGACCTCAGTAAGCCCCGAAGTCGTTTCCCCCTCTTCCCGACTCGTTCTCCCCTCTAGGCCGTAGCCCCGCGTGGCCGAGCTTCCCTGCTGCCGGCCATGTCGCCGCCGCCTACAGCCGCTTGAACCCGATCCGAGGCGCCATCAAGGCCAGAAGCCACCAGAGCATAACGCACCCGCTAACTTGCCCCTGCACCACAGCGCCAACCTCAGCACTCACCCGACCTCGGCGCTGGCCACAGCTCACTTCCGGCGAGCTCCGGCCACCCCCGCACCTCCCGTTGGTCTCCCCAGATGCGCGGGATCACGGGCTCCCTCCTGGTGCCCTCAGCGCGCCCCAGCCGCGGCCCTAGCGCAACTCCGGCGAGCCACCGCCGCTCGGTTGGTCGCCGCCGGCCTAATTCCGGCAAGTGCCGACGTGGCCACCCTGTTAGCACTAATTAACCCCCCCCCTCTCTTTGACATGTGGGCCCCAAAGGTTCTGGATTAATTAGGTTAATTTCTTTGTTAGATTAGTACTAATCTCGGGGCCCGCCTCGCCTTTGACTTTGCCACGTCATCGTTGACCCGACCCACTAGTCAGCCTCTGTCCCTGCCTGTTACATCGACGATGCGGGTCCCACGCCAGGTTTGACCTGGACCTGGCGCCTTTGACCTGCTGACATCACCCGATGTCATCTCGACGCAATTAACCTTTTCTCGAATTATTTTAATTCAGGAAATTTCGTAAAATGCTCTAAACTTCTAAAAATCATATAAATTCAACCATAACTCGGATGGAAATAATTTATATATGAAAAATGATCAGAAAAATATGAAGAATCTGTTTATGCCATGATCATGCATGTTTGAACAAGTTAACCTCACTGAATAGGATGAATCATGATTAGGGTAAATTATGAACTAGCATTTGGAGTTGGAGTTCAACCTTGTTTGAATTCCACTTCAACTAACTTGGGTTATTATTGCATTAGGTGAATTCAGTACCTTAATATGACATGTCATTCATGTGAATGTGCATTGCATTGATTGTGTTCTCTCTTGTTTGCCGGTAATTGTCCCCTCCCTAGAGCGATGTTAAACGATTGTTCGATGACACCGATGAAGAACTATATTATCTTCAGAAGTGCCAGGCAAGCAAAACCCCCTTGTTCATTCCGATATAATCCCACTCTCTCGCTCCTGCTCTATTTTATTGCATTAGGACAACATCGATTCAACTGTTACTTGCTGCGGTAGCTAAACCCCTTGATCCTTTGCATGACCTGTCATTCCACAGTAATTAGATGAAACCCACTAGCATGAGTAGGAATTGTTTGAGCCATGTTGTGCCTACTCATTTATGCTTGTTGTCATGCCTGCTCTTGCTTAGAGTTGAGTCAGGTCCGATTCATCGGGATGAATCGGAGGTGTGTGAACATGTCCCACTGCGTGTGTAAGCTAAGTGTGTGAACACGATTTGGTAAAGGTAGCGGTGAGAGGCCATGTAGGAGTACATGGTGGGTTGTCTCATTGCAGCCGCCCTCGAACCGAGATCTGTGTTTGTGATCCATGAAACAGTTACTACCACGCATTGGGCCCGAAACCAATGGACCCTCTCGGCTTCTTAACCACTCTTGTCCTCGGTCAGGGAGTTGCAAGTAGTTTCGTGTTTGTAGCATCTTGGGGCCGCACGCAACGCTGACCGTAGGGGTGGGTTGTGTTGCGGTAGGCACCGTGGCCCGTGT
Source organism: Aegilops bicornis (assembly GCA_021605145.1). NCBI lineage: Eukaryota > Viridiplantae > Streptophyta > Magnoliopsida > Poales > Poaceae > Aegilops > Aegilops bicornis. The sequence goes on along the minus strand of CM038672.1, from coordinate 124,896,596 downwards.
ACCGAAAGTGCCCGTTTGGTATCTCGGGAACCTGCACACATCGTTCGGGGCTGTATGGGAAACCTCGGCGGACTCTCATGGATGGAACCCGAATAGGCGATAAACCTGGACTAGGGACTTGTGTGTTTTGGTAGGCCGTGGCCGACACCCACGTTGGGCTTCCGCTTGAAGGTTGCCGAGTACATGTCATGTAAACGGCGGTAAGTGGTGAGAGCGTGTGTGAAGAAGTACAGCCCTGCAGGGTTTAATATGATCTATTCGAATAGCCGTGTCCACGGAAAAGGACTTCGGGTTGCCTATATCGGTTCATAGACAAGTGAAAGCGGATACTCTAAAATGCGCAAGATAAGCGTGAGTACTATGGATGGCGTTCTCGTAGGGAGACGGAGCGGGTCCATAGTGGTGTATTGATATGGTGAATATGTGGACTCGCAGCGCCACCTCAAAGAGTTACTTGCAAATGTAGTTCAGAATAGCCACCGAGTCAAAGCTGGCTTGCTGCGGTCAAACTCCACCACCCCTTTTGATAATGATGCATATGTAGTTAGTTCGATGTAAGTCTTCTTTGAGTACCATTGTACTCACGTTTGCTTATTTTATGTTTTGCGAGAGACGTCGGTCCTCGCTTAGTAGTTCCGCTTGGACTTGACGTTTAGCTTGTTACCTCAGCTACGATCTTGTGCCTTGGCAGGATCTGGTAGATAGTCGGGCTTCTCAGCCTTTTTCATTTATAATTATGCGTACTCAGACATGATTAGCTTCCGCTTGTGCTTTGACTTGTATGCTCTGAGTGTTGGGTCATGAGACCCATGTTTGTAATATCTCGCTCCTCGGAGCCTATTGATAATATTTGAGTCATAGAGTTATGTTGTGATGCCATGTTGTATCTACGCATATTGAGCATAATGTGTGTATGTTTGAAATGCTTGGTATGTGTGGGATCCGACAAACTAGTTGTTTATCCTTGGCAGCCTCTCATATGGGGAAATGTAGTCTCGTGATTACGGCGATAGTAGTCCGCTCTGACCGGTTCACCGGAGTCCTGCTAGCCCAAAGACTACCGCTTGGACACTTGATCGGCCGGCATGTGTTTCATTTCGTTCCTATGTCTGTCCCCTCGGGAAATGTCACGCGGTGTTATTCGAGTCCTGCTTAGCCTGCTACAGCCCGGGATACCGGAGTCCTCATAGCCAGTGCTACAGCCCGAATATATACGTTGATGACCGACATGCTTGATGTGATTCATGTATGCCTGTCCCCATAGGTTAGTGCCGCTTTGGGTTCACGACTAGCCATGTCGGCCCGGTTCTTTGTCATATGGATGCTAGCGACACTATCATATACGTGAGCCAAAAGACATAAACGGTCCCGGACATGGTAAGGCGACACCCGTGGGAATACCGTGCGTGAGGCCGCAAAGTGATATGATGGGTTACATGCTAGATCGGTGTGACTTAGGATCGGGTCCCGACAGCGTTGGTATCGAGCCCGTTGCTCAGAGGATTACCAAGCCAAACCGGTCAAGTTGTGTCTAGAAATGCTTTAGTTATATAAGGGAATTGTTTGTGGAAGGAACGTAAGGCTCTTTTTACTCCTTATACCTCATGGCCTTACGATCCGAGTCATCCTCTTCTCTTCTACGGGGTTTAAGAACTAGGCTTCTCATCTATCCATTAGGATGACGTGTTACTAATCCATAGACTTATAGGATTGTTGGTTTTAATCCCAGTTCAGTTCTTACTACTCTGTATGATAACTGTTGATCTCGTAATCTTGTTATGATGTTGTTGAGTGGTTATGCCACCAATTTTTGCAAGATGTCTCAAATCATTTTGAGCATTTACAGCCGTTATGCTGTCCGAGTCATCCCAGGTCTCTAAATAGTCTGATGCATTTGCAAATCCTTTCTTTCCGTTCCCGATGTCCTTTTTGGTCAGAATAAGCACACCAATCGGTAAGTTGAGGTACTCTGTTGCCTCGACATATATGTTGGAACTATTATTACGACCCTAGGTGTTTAGGAAGTCACCTAGTAACTTAGCAATGCTTTTGTATCCCCAGTGTGATGATTCCGCCATCACTTTCAAAAGCATCCGTGATGCCATTTAGTAGTAGGCATTCTACTCCGGGTTTCAACCCGAGATTCGTCCCTACTTCATGTTGTTAGTATTTGCTAGTGCCTTTAGGATATTAGTAACCTTTGCGATAGTCCTCGAGGTCCGTGGTATTTCCTTCTTCCAAATACTACGAACCGCTTATGGCGTAAGTTCCTTGTTGAATCAAAACATCACAATAAGAGTGCTCTTGAGGAGTACTCCTCCATATTAATGACTCTTGCGGTTCTACTTCTTTGCATGGATTATCCGGAAGAAATGTTGAGCTTCGCTCGACATACTAATCCGTGCATCCACAACTCGAGAAAATTATATGTTCCTCACGAGTTGCTCTCTTGATTGCATTCGACCTTCATCTATCAATTGATAGCCAAGGGTATGTGTGCATTTATGTTCATCGATGCATTTTGTCCTTGTGGCCGTCAAGCCATTCTATTCCGTAATGACTAGGAGAAACAAACTCAAAGACCTTGTCCATTTCGGATTAGGTCAAAGCAGTTGTATTCCGCAGATCAAAATGCCAATTCAGCTTTTGAATCTGTTCTACCCTGAAGTATTGCCATCTTATGTCAAGAATGTCATGGGAATTGCACAACCTCTTAGAAATTCTTGACGCAGTGATACTCTCGCTATCATTATTCATTCCTCGGTTCCGTGTTGTTGCAACCGGAATGCCGCAAGTGAATTGTGATGTGCGAAATCAATACTCCGAGCCACTCGTTGCTTGGTGGTAATGGACATTATCCTCATTCTTAGCATGTTGGTTATTAAATCATCATCCTAAGATAGATTGTGCTACCTAGTCCTTATTTTCGGTGCACTCTTCGATTGATGAGTTAGGATCTTGTCAAGTCCTCACTCATTTGATAATATCGTCTTGCCCTCAAAAGCAAGATTGCTCTCGAGCTTAGTAACATACCGGTGGTTCGTGACTTTCCAAATATCTTCTTGGAAGTGTTACAGGGTTGTTTCATTTGTTGTGTTGGGCTCGTGATCAAGTTGGTTTTCCCGTAAACCACCCTTCTCCAAGAATCTGTGTTGAATATCCACGAGCTAGTTGGTTAAGCTAGACAATAACTTGGAGAGTTGGAAGATAAAAGCTTGCCTAACTTAGTTTGATCCAAAGGGATATTCTTGTGTAGTGTGTGTTGAAGAAAGATGATATCTTCATCGATCGTTCCTCGTGATCAGTTGTTGGATCTATTGTCCTACCAATTCTTTGATTTGAGTATGGGCCATTGTCAAGTCAAATCAGAACCAACGATATTCGTAATGTTGTCTTACTCGTGGTTGATCCCTCGAGCATACACCATTATGTCTTTGGTCTGGCCAATGCTATCACCGTGTTCACATGATGGTGGAAGTCCAGTGATATGGAAATTTCGATAAGTTGCTGTTGAGCCAATCAGTAGCATTTTGTCTCCCCATGAGTCATGTTGAGCATCAACCTAGTATTGGAAACTTGTGTAAGCATTTCTTCGTGTTTCATTCATGAAGCATATGTTTGGATGAAAGTAGTGACTTCCTCTAGTTCATGTGCATCCGATGTAAGTTGCCGCCATGAACTTGAGAAAGGTTTGTTTTGCCTCTGTGGAATCATCCCAAGTCCGTCATGCATGTGCAAAGTATTCTATGGTTTGATAGACTGATCATCTTCATTCCGTATGTATCCCTAGCACACCAAGCCACCGATTGATTTGTTCAAGGAAAGGAAGTTCCTTCTAAGAGCATGCCTTATGCAAGGACTTCAATATCCTCGATTATGGTTCCCCACCTGAACTCGGTAGTGTTTTATTATAAGACTACCATGTGGTCATGCTTGTCTAGGACAACGTGTTCACATGTTTGTAGCAAAACCAGCTCATGTTTTGGAGCTTGCTATCGTAGTTCATATCCCGAGATTCTCGCAACGCCATCTCGTCAATTGTGTTGCAAACTTTCTTTTCAGACATCTTTGAGTGCAAGTATCCTACTACCAATCGGATCTGAATCTCGTGCAGATATGATGGTTGGAACATTCCAACAGCTTGCATTTCGTTCCCAGCTTGCACCGTCCTTGTGCAATTTCACTATTGGCTGCATTCTTAGTAATTCTTGTCCATGTTCATTTTCAAAAGTGGACTTACCCTCGGCCCCCTCCACCTCCGATGATAAGCAAAAATCATCCATTGCGTTGTCTTCAACAAGGTAGTCCACATCATCCATTCTAGTCCGGTGTACCATTCCTTTGCATTCCACCACTTGATCGCTATGCATTGCCTTTAGGCTGGTATAAAGAGTTCCAATGATCTATGGATCAAAAGTAATTCTTTTGCCACTTGAGGGAATAGGTCGTTGCGTCACCCTTTCCGAGGTGCCCGTTGCGGGATCATGATAAATATTCCTCGCCACCTTGACACCATCCACCATCTCCCTAAGCGTGGAATTGTTGCCACCAATCAAACCCCGTCCTTTGTTCTTCCATCCCTCTCGATGTGTTTTGTGTCTCAACTCGAGATGTGTCACCGCCTCAAATCCGTGAGTTGATCATGTTACCTGATCTTCATGAAGATCGAATCATGTAGGGTTTCCCCCTTCTTTCTATTGTCGCGTCGGGTGAAGATCTTGAAAGCAAAGACATCAAGACCAAGATGATGGAGTAAATCAACATCTTCGAGAAGGCGATTGGATCATGAAGATTGTGATAGTTTGTGACCTCCCTTTTCCTCTTGCCTCACGTCTTGAATCTCGGTAGATTCTTGTTTAGTGGGGGTGAGCTGTCACAGCCCCAGATCAGCCCTAGAGCTTGCTTGTAACTAGTAACATTGCATCCATGCATCATGTTTAATTTCCATGAAATTTGAAATGGGGATGATCAAGCCCTAGCACTAAAGCAATTCAAATAGGTTCAACTTCAAAATATCTTCAAAGAACCCAAAGTGGTTTGCAAAAATGTTCATGATTAATGGAAAAAGGTGAAAACCATATCCAGAGGTGATGGATATTTTTCCAAGACATTTCTGGATTTTTGAATAAACCATATTGTATTTGAATTGGGGCATTTAAATACTATTAATATTATTTTTAAATGCTCCAACAATTCTGAAAATAGTTAAGGGCCTCTGTAATAATTTAGTTAATGCCCACAATTATTTTCAGGATTTATTTAAATGGTTTGGTATTTTACTAAACTAAAACAAAACAGAAAATAGAAAACAGAAATAATAAAAGAGAGAGAGAGAGAAGCCCAACCTACCTGGCGCCCCAACCGGCCCAACCTTTCCCCCCCCCCTCTCTCGCTGCTGGCCGGTTGGTGGCCCAGCCCACCAACCGCCTCATCATTGTCGCCTACCTTCTGCCAAGAGGGCAGAGGAGGTTTCTGGCGACCGCGCGAGCACGCCACGCCTCCTCCTGCTCACTTTGCCTCATCGAGACGCCTGCGTTCTCCTTGGCGCCTTGAACCCCTCGTCCTCTTTCCTCTCTCCTGAACCATCTCCTCCCTGCTCTCTCTCCCCACGACGCCACCAACGCTGCCGCCGACGCCTTGATGCCGCATGCCACCGCCACCCCCTCTCCTCCCCGGCATGTCCCCGAGCTCCGCCTAGCCCTCTCCTCCCTCCTCACCAAGTCTCCCGACGCCGGACGCCCTGCATCGCCGCCCACGCCGTCTTCCCCATCTCCGGCCGCCCGAGATCGCCGGCGCCGCTTCGCCGCCTCAAGCGTCTCCCCGAGCTGGGCCCTCCAATCGACCCCAGAAGCCCCAGTCGTTTCCCCTCTTCCCGACTCGTTCTCCCCCTCTAGGCCGTAGCCCGCCGTGGCCGAGCTTCTGCCGCCCGGCCATGTCGCGCCGCCCCTACAGCCGCTTGAACCCGATCCGGGCGCATCACGCCAGAAGCCACCAGGAGCATAACGCACCCGCTAACTTGCCCCTGCACCATGGCGCCAACCTCAGACTCACCCGACCTCCGGCGCCATGAGCTCACTTCCGCGAGCTCCGCCACCCCGCACCTCCGTTGGTCTTCCCAGATGCGCGGATCACGGGCTCCTCGTGGTGCCCTCGGCCACGCCTCACCATGCCCTAGCGCAACTCCGCGAGCCACCGCCGCTTCGGTTGGTCGCCGCCGGCCTAATTCCGGCAAGTGCCGACGTGGCCCTGTTAGCACCAATTAACACCCCCTCTCTTTGACATGTGGGCCCCAAAGCCTCGGATTAATTAGGTTAATTTCTTTGTTAGATTAGTACTAATCTCGGGGCCCGCCTCGCCTTTGACTTTGCCACGCCATCGTTGACCCGACCCACTAGTCAGCCTCTGTCCCTGCCTCGTTACATCGACGCGCGGGTCCCACGCCAGTTTGACCTGGACCTGGCGCCTTTGACCTGGCCGACATCACCCGATGTCATCCTCGACGCAATTAACCTTTTCTGGAATTATTTTAATTCAGGAAATTTCGTAAAATGCTCTAAACTTCTAAAAATCATATAAATTCAACCATAACTCGGATGGAAATAATTTATATATGAAAAATGATCAGAAAAATATGAAGAATCTGTTTATGCCATGATCATGCATGTTTGAACAAGTTAACCTCACTGAATAGGATGAATCATGATTAGGGTAAATTATGAACTAGCATTTGGAGTTGGAGTTCAACCTTGTTTGAATTCCACTTCAACTAACTTGGGTTATTATTGCATTAGGTGAATTCAGTACCTTAATATGACATGTCATTCATGTGAATGTGCATTGCATTGATTGTGTTCTCTCTTGTTTGCCGGTAATTGTCCCTCCCGGTAGAGCGATGTTCACGATTGTTCGATGACACCGATGAAGAACTATATTATCTTCAGAAGTGCCAGGCAAGCAAAACCCCCCTTGTTCATTCCGATATAATCCCACTCTCTCGCTCCTGCTCTATTTTATTGCATTAGGACAACATCGATTCAACTGTTACTTGTCATGCGGTAGCTGAACCCCTTGATCCTTTGCATGACTGTCATTCCACAAGAATTAGATGAAACCCACTAGCATGAGTAGGAATTGTTTGAGCCATGTTGTGCCTACTCATTTATGCTTGTTGTCATGCCTGCCATCGCTTAGAGTTGAGTCAGGTCCGATTCATCGGGGATGAATCGGAGGTGTGTGAACATGTCCTACCGCTGGTGTAAGCTAAGTGTGTGAACACGATTTGGTAAAGGTAGCGGTGAGAGGCCATGTAGGAGTACATGGTGGGTTGTCTCATTGCAGCCGCCCTCGTGAACTGAGATCTGTGTTTGTGATCCATGAAACAGTTACTTACCACGCATTGGGCCCGAAACCAATGGACCCTCTCGGCTTCTTAACCACTCTTGTCCTCGGTCCGGAGTTGCAAGTAGTTTTGGTGTTTGTAGCATGTCGGGGCCAGACGCAACGCTGACCGTAGGGGTGGGTTGTGTTGCGGTAGGCACCATGTTGATGTACCGAAAGTGCCCGCTTTGGTATCTCGGGAACCCCGCACACATCGTTCGGGCTGTATGGGAAACCTCGCCGGACTCCTGCGGATGGAACCCGAATAGGCGATAAACCTGGACTAGGGACTTGTGTGTTTAGGTAGGCCGTGGCCGACACCCACGTTGGGCTTCCGCTTGAAGGTTGCCGAGTACATGTCGTGTAAACGGCGGTAAGTGGTGAGAGCGTGTGTGAAGAAGTACAGCCCTGCAGGGTTTAATATGATCTATTCGAATAGCCGTGTCCACGGAGAAGGACTTCGGTTGCCTATATCAGTTCATAGACAAGTGAAAGCGGATACTCTAAAATGCGCAAGATAAGCGTGAGTACTATGGATGGCGTTCTCGTAGGGGAGACGGAGCGGGTCCATAGTGGTGTATTGATATGGTGAATATGTGGACTCGTAGCGCCACCTCAAAGAGTTACTTGCAATCGTAGTTCAGAATAGCCACCGAGTCAAAGCTGGCTTGCTGCGGTCAAACTCCACCACCCCTTTTGATAATGATGCATATGTAGTTAGTTACGATGTAAGTCTTGCTGAGTACCATTGTACTCACGCTTGCTTATTTTATGTTTTGCGAGACGCTACCTCGCTTAGTAGTTCCGCTTGGACTTGACGCTTAGCTTGTTACCTCGCCTACGATCTTAGCCTTCGGCAGGATCTGGTAGATAGTCAGGCTTCTCAGCCTTTTTCATTTATAATTGTCTGTACTCAGACATGATTAGCTTCCGCTTGTGCTTTGACTTGTATGCTCTGAGTGTTGGGTCATGAGACCCATGTTTGTAATATCTCGCTCCTCGGAGCCTATTGATAAATATTTGAGTCGTAGAGTTATGTTGTGATGCCATGTTGTATCTACGCATATTGAGCATAATGTGTGTATGTTTGAAATGCTTGGTATGTGTGGGATCCGACAAACTAGTTGTTTATCCTTGGCAGCCTCTCATATGGGGAAATGTAGTCTCGTGATTACGGCGATAGTAGTCCGGCCATGCCGGTTCACCGGAGTCTCGCTAGCCCAAAGCACTACCGCTTGGACACTTGATCGGCGGCATGTGTTTCATTTCGTTCCTATGTCTGTCCCCTCGGGAAATGTCACGCGTGTTATTCGAGTCCTGCTTAGCTCACTGCTACCGGGATACCGGAGTCCTGTTAGCCCAAAGGTTACAGCCCGAATATATACGTTGATGACCGACATGCTCGATGTCATTCATGTATGCCTGTCCCCATAGGTTAGTGCCGCTTTGGGTTCACGACTAGCCATGTCGGCCCGGTTCTTTGTCATATGGATGCTAGCGACACTATCATATACGTGAGCCAAAAGACGCAAACGGTCCCGGGACATGGTAAGGCGACACCCGTGGGAATACCGTGCGTGAGGCCGCAAAGTGATATGATGGGTTACATGCTAGATCGGTGTGACTTAGGATCGGGGTCCTGACAACGTATTAACGGACCACAAACGGGCCGACTGTAACCACGGGCTGAATTTGGCCCACAAGCAGAAAATGACAGTAACGGGTCGTAAGTAAACGAATGCTGGAAATGAGCCCAAGAATAAATGGGCTTTGAGAAGGCCGAAAGATAACATGGGCTGGAGACAGCCCAACAGAATAACGGGCCGGTAATGAGTATAAAATGATACACTGTTCATTACGGGCCAGTTTCACCACAGGCCGTTAATGGGTGTGAAGTGATACACTATTCATTACGGGACAGTTTCACCACGGGTCGTTAATAGGCCAAGAGTTACATAGGGCCTCATATGGGCCGAAAGACGTCATGGGCCATACATGGGCCAGACGTGAAAATGGGCTGGAATCATATTGGATGGCCCAGATGACGCCATCGGGCCTAATTCGGATAGGGCGTAATGGGCCTTGGGTTAGCGGGCTGTAAATGGGCTATATGCGAACAGTCCGTTAACAGGCTTTCCATGGGCCGGCCCGCCACCTTTTGACCAAGTCAAACGGGCCGGCCTTTTCACAGGAATGGGCCTCTGTTGGGCCGTGCCATGTGTCAACGTATCATAGGCGCCTTCTGTCCAATGAGTGGATGACATCTGTCCCGACGATGAGACGACACGTGTTTCCTCCAGCCAATGATGATTTTACACATGGAAAATCCCCATTGGTCGAGGCTATTAACGGGTTATCGGATCCAAAACCCGACCCGATAGCTTAACGGCGTTCCGTTACGATGGATGCCACGTGTCGGTCACCCTTGACGAAAGCACTTCTGTGACGCGCGATTTATCGTCATGGAAGTGGACACTTCGTGATGATAATTTTGGTAATGTCATGGAACACTTCTACGACAAAGACAGTATGACTATCTTGACTCTGTCATAAATTTGTCATGGATGTACATGCATGACAAAAAATGCGACCTACTGTGACAAACACGTATCATCACGGAAGTGTATTTTTTTAGTGTAAAGAGTTGGTTTAAGGGCATGGGACCATGGGGACACCTGGACACTCAGCAGCGTAAAGGAGCAACTTACTTATCATACTGGGGAAAATAGCAGGAGTGCCATTTGTAACAAAGAATACGCTTTAATTGCATCTTATCACTTGGAGGCATTAGATTAACAATAACACCGGTTAGACATGTCCCTAAGGTAACAGCAGTGATCGCTTCATTTTACATGCGCCTTACATTAACAACAGAAAAGGTTGGTATAAGGACATGCGACAAGGACGCATCAAAGCACAATGTACCTACAAGGAGGCATAAAGTGGTGATGCCGAGTTTGTTCATGCTATGTGAGGGCAGCAAACCTAATCCTGGAGACCTTGTACTATGTGAGGGCGGCAAATCTAATCCTGGAGACCTTTTACTATGTGAGGGCAGCAAATCTAATCCTGGACACCTTTTACTATGTGAGGGCAGCAAATCTAATCCTGGAGACCTTTTACTATGTGAGGGCAGCAAATCAAATCCTGAGACCTTTTACTATGTGAGGGCAGCAAATCTAATCCTGAGACCTTTTACTATGTGAGGGCAGCAAATCTAATCCTGGAGACCTTTTACTATGTGATGGCAGCAAATCTAATCCTGGACATACTCTGTTGACTTGTCCATAAGCCGCCACTTTCTATCCTTTTTTCAACCAATAATAGATATGTTCCTTATCCAGTTTGTACTGCGTTTTCCCATTATTTCCCTTTTCAACCAAGAGACCGGTTGGGTATCCAGTCTCTACTACTTTCACCATATTATTTCCTCTTTGAATCAAGTCCTAAATTCATGCTACAACTTTCCCCCCTTTCTTTGTTGTTTGAACAAAGCCCTAGATTCGAATGCATGAAGTAGATTTACCTCTAATAATACTAAAAATTTAGGTGGCTTTGGAAGAGCTGATGGGAGTAGAAAAAGATGCACATGCAGACACGTGGGGAGCTGGGGCAGTAGAGCAAGGCCGCTTTCGAAGAACTTATACCTGAGGGTCGCCGAGATGTCGGCGGCGGCAGGTCGGATCTGCGGACAATACGGCAGGGAGGAAGAAGGGTCGGAGGACCTCCCGAGCCGGCGCTGTGTCAGAGAGAACGGCACGGGCAGAGGATCGGGCCCCTCCGGCAGCTGTGGGTTTCCTCCCTCGGCGGTGATGACCGCGTGAACGATGCACCTTTTAGTCCTTTACACATTGGTCAAGGGATCCGCCGGATCTGTGACCAGCGGTGAGCAGAGAGAAAATGTCGCTACCGCTGTCTTGTTTATATCTGGAGAGGATGAGAGAATGAAGAGAGCAACCCTAATAAAGCAAGCGCTCAGGCCCCTGCGTCCATATATGGTGGAGTGATTTTCTTTTTTCTCTCCACAACAAGCGTTTCAATTTGTGTACGTGGCATTAAAGAAAAGAAACTCTCTATTTAAGGTGACTACTGTACGACTCCTACTTACTACTAGTAGTATTACATTATTGTTCATTTGTGCTCCCCGCCCCTCCATTCATTGAACAACCCCACGGGTGAATAAACATACAGTAAGTAATGTATTTATATAGAACGAACAAGCTCGATCTATTTTCGCGTAGTTAAAAGTTGAGGGCGGGGCTTTTCCCGGGCAGTACGCGCGGTAGTTTTCGGGTAGGCGGTTTGACAGAGAGGTGAGGAGGGTGAACGAGTGGGGCTGTGCGATTTGACGGTGCATTACTGCTGGAAAGACTTGTGATATGACCACTCACTATAGTCATGAATTATCGGGCGCCCGACCGGGTGATGCCCCCTTCCGCTCCGCGCTCTAACTGGTGCATGACACGCCGACTGGATCTTGGCTCTCCCACATGTCGGAGTAGTAAGAAGGAGCAAAGAATGATGCGGTATATACTAGTACTATACTACTCCCTCCGTTCCTAAATATAAGTCTTTGGAGAGATTTCACTATGGACCACATACGGAGAAAATGAGTGAATCTACACATAAAATGCATCTATATACATCTGTATGTGGTCCACAAAGTGAAATATCTACTAAGACTTATATTTAGGAACGAAGGAGTACTACTCAGTCGGAGGAGTGCGAACCACGGCAGCCCAAAGTGAACCAGAAGAAGCGAACCACGGTAGCCCAATGAACTAGCAAGAGAAAACAATGTGGTGATATGGCCATAAAAACAATGTGCTACGGTCCACACCGTAGCTTGTACAAGAACACTCCTCTTTGTTTGGATCCCTGAGTTAGAGCTAGTTTGGGTTGAAATAGCCTCAAATTATCAAAACAAGAGGGGTTAGTTTGAGCTAGTTTGCTCTAACCCAGCTGAAAAAACTAGCCCAGTGGATAGGTTCTAATTGGGTTAGTTATCCTCGGGCCCACTAAAAGAGAACTAAAAAAATCTCCCCTGCCCGCACCAGATCGCTCCCCCCCTCTCGCATGACTCCTCTCTGTTCCCCATAGGGCCGCTCGCCCACTCTCTCCTCTAGCCGCCCTCTCCTTCCAGCCTCCGCCGCCCAACTCCGGCCGCCTTCTCCCTCTGGCCTTCGAAGGTCGCCCCGCTTCCCCTTCACCAGTCGTTTTTCTCCCTCTGTCAAAGGGCGTGGCAAGCATCTACCGTGGGAGGTCGCGAGAGGTGAGTTTGTTCGTTCCTTCTCTGTCTCACGGCCATATCATTGATCTTGCTTGCTCTAGCGCTAATTCTGATTTGGAAAAGTAGATCCTGATCAAACTTGGTATAGATTTGTGGTGCATGCATGGAATTGTTTGATGCTACTTGAGGAGGTAATAAATCTTTCTAGAGGCCCAAAGATTCAGGTCACCTTTCTAGGTATTTCAATTTCATGCTTGCATTATTTCTAGAGGCCCAAAGATTCAGTTCACCTTTCTAGGTATTTCAATTTCAGGCTTGCATTATTTCTAGAGGCCCAAAGATTCAGTTCACCTTTCTAGGTATTTCAGTTTCAGGCTTGCATTATTTCTAGAGGCCCAAAGATTCAGTTCACCTTTCTAGGTATTTCACTTTCATGCTTGCATTATTTCTAGAGGCCCAAAGATTCAGTTCACCTTTCTAGGTATTTCAGTTTCAGAGCTTGCATTATTTCTCGAGGCCCAAAGATTGATTCACCTTTCTAGGTATTTTAGTTACTGTGCTTGCATTATTTCTAGAGGCCCAAAGATTAAGTTCCCCGGGCAAGTGGCCCTGCTACCCATGCCGGTGTCGACCTCAACTTCGCAAGGGTCAGGCGTCGGAGGGGTTCCCGGGGCTTGGGCTCTCTGAGCCTTCCTCCAGAGCGGCGATGGCGAGCTCCTCCCTCGGTGCGTGAGGGGCTCCGGCTCCCTCCCTATCGTGAATGACTTTCGTGATGAGTTAGCTCATTCTTTGTTTCTTGAAGTGTTTTTATTTTGTGAAGCTTGATTGACGACTTGTATGTTTAAGTGGGATATCTCATTTGTATGGACAAAGTAAAAATTATCATGTTTTGCATGCTTGATTTGTATAGATGGTTCGTTTATGTCAATTGTGAGCGGGAGGAGGCCACGGAAGAGTCGGCCACACCAAGAGGGTGCTTGGATCCAAGGGGCTTATTTTAGTCTGACTAAAAATATTCTCTTTAAGAGGCTAAAGTTCCAAGCACCCCTAACTAAAGAGGGGCTAAACCTAGTCTTGAGACTAAAAAATTTTAGTCAGGGGTACCCCTACTAAAATGTGGATTAGTCCTCTCTCTCCTCATTTAACTCCTCTCCTTTAACACAAAGTAGTTCTGGATTGGAGGGTTTGAAGGATAATAAATGCTCATTAACTTGATTTTAGTCTCTTTAGTATTTGGATCCAAGCATGGGTGAGGCTAGCAAGTTTTAGTCCCACTACTTTTAGTCATGGAACTAAAAAGTATCCAAGCACCCTCCAAATCCGGCAGGAAATAGGGTCCAAAGTAGACAAATGATTGAGATAGAGCATTTATTGTGAATCTAACCCTGCCATCCATACACCTCTTTGGTTTAGAGTTAGTTCAGGGTTAGAATCTAACTCTAACCTCTAACTGAGTTAGAGTTCTCATCGTCTCGGTTCATCGCCATCATACGTTCCCCATTCCTGTGTTTTCAGTATCCTGCGAATCAAAGAGGCCCTTTTTTTGCGGGAAAAATCAAAGAGGCCCTTAGACTGGTTTCGGTCCGGTCATTTTTTATAAACGTGTTATGTCCAAAATTTAATGAACGTGCTCCGGTTTCCACAAAAATAATTCGGTTTCATGTAGTAATTCATTCATTTATTTATTCTTCTGTGGTGGGTTTGCATGTAATTCGTGAGGTCTGAAATGTAAAGTACCCCGGCATATGCTCCGAGTCGTGCATGCACTACAACCCAGATGCTCTATGTCCCACATGTCGGCGAATGGGAGCACGTGGAAATAGCCTAGGAGTACATATAGGAGGATAAATGCGTGAAATAATATGTACTGTGAAGCGTAGCCGCGGTTCGAAAAGGAGACCTAAAGTGATGATAGCTATAGGTCGCACCCACCCAACTAGTGGTACTAAACGTACGACTAATTTTTTCCTAAAAAAAGAGGCCGAGTGCTCAGTACTCCTATTCTATAAACACGAGTCCATCTGACAACAGCGTCCGTGCTACAGCTAGCTCTCCTCCCTCGTTTCTCTCTTCTAATTCTAAACTCGGCCGACGCCCGGTGGGCGGGGTGGGTTTGCTCAACTGCGGCTCCACCTCACAGTGAAAACGTTATGACTGGAATAAAAATGCCATATACTCCCTCCTTTCATAAATATAAGCCTTTTTAGATACTATTTCAAATGGAATACAGCATACAGATGTATGTAGACATAGTTTAGAGTTTAGATTCACTCATTTTGCTCCGTATGTAGTAGTCACTTGCTGGAATCTTTATAAAGACTTATATTTGGGAACGGAGGGAGTACTATACTAATAAAACATTAAGGCCACGAGGCGATGCAGTGCTTGTTACAGGAGGCAAGAAGAAGAGATGCATCCATCGACGACGTCCACCTCCTCGACTCAGGGCGCCGGCCCACCGAACGGCGCCTAAGTAGCAGCTGCTTTCGTGGCCAGGTCGACGTGCTTCTGAACAATGGCGTCCAAAGATTCCAGCCGCTGGAAGAAGGCCAACGTCTTTCTGTCCTCGCTGGCCTTGTCGTGGCCTATGTAGACGATTTCCTCGTAGACGTGGATGTGCAGGTCAACGGTTTCTTCCACGGCGAGGCGCTGCGCGGAGAGCGCGGCCTCTAGGTGCACATTCTTCGTCACGACCTCCGGCACCTGCAGGGCCACCAGGGCTTGAAAGAGTTCGTCACCATGGAGGCCGATGAGGGTGGCAGGCAATGAGGAGCCTGGGCGCGCGGGCTGGAGCAGTACGGCAAGGTCGTCCGCGTGCTTCTTGACGGCGGTGAACTTGCGGATGGAGTTGACCATCATGTCGTCCATGCGAGAGGCAAAGCCGGCGTCGGCAAGGGCTATGATGCTCGGTCGCCAAAGACTGCCTCGAAATATCTGGCGGGTAAGGGGCGCGGTGGCGCCTTGGATGATTTGGCATAGCCGACTGCCTCTCGCGTCCATCGCCTCCATAGGTGCTTGTGGCTTCTGGTCACTTGGTCTTGGATTGGAGTGAGCAGTGTTGCGCAGAGACTTGGGAGTAGATGGATTGGAGTGGTGGGGCGCCTTTATTATATGAGAATCCAAACTACATTGCATTCACATCGTCTTTGGCTCTATTCTGCTTCTCCAATTAATTCCTCTACGCATGTAATTGAGGATGCATCATTGATCGTTCAACGTCTCGGGAACCGCTACCCTCTCCCTCCTTGGCATTCAAGCACCTATGGACCCGTCGACTGACGAGGTGCCAATGGTGACTTCAGAATTTCAAGATGATAGTGTCGTATGCGTGTGTGCGTTCATAGGGGTGAGTGTATGCTGGCGTGTATATGAGCGCTTAGTGCATCTACTGTGTCAAAAAAACGTAAATGCGTGTCAAAAAGAGACTAGTCAGTATACTCAATATTGTGCACCTTGGAGAGGAAAACGATAGAACTAGTACGTATTTATTTACGGTGCAGATTCACTCATTTTGCTCCATATGTACTCCGTCTCGGTGTAGTCTAGTCACTTGTTGAGATCTCTAGAAGGGCAAATACTCCTTTCTGGTTTACAGGGCTATACTAGCAAGTAGTTATACGTACTAGTACAATAGTGGGCTCACATAGCAATTTTGTCTCATGCAAGAGCCTGGCTATATGCGTGCTCTAATGTTCGCAACTGCAACGTTCGGTTTGCGCTTGGCTCTTCGCCTCTTCGAGAAGACGAACAATGATGTTACTACTGCTTCTACAGTGTCGAATCCACTGCTGCATGTCCGTCCACCGTGAGCGGGATGGATAGCTTTTTGTAGAAGTACTACTAAGCAAAAGTCTGTCCTCGTTTGCGAGCAACCGCGTGCATGGGTGAGCGAGAAGGCGTATAGTAAAATCAAGCTTCTCCTCGTTGTACGAGTTGACGCGACACATCATAGCACTGGCCCCACATGCTTGCCTCTAAACTTGGCTGAAAGACCCATGATGTACAATATATTTGCTGCAACCTATAACATTTGCCCACCACAAATTAAAATATATGTGGCCGTATGCATCGCTCGATGCAGAGGCCGGGAGTCCTTTTGAAAAAAAAAAAACAAATTAAAATATATATTCCCGTCTTGACAAGATGAGCGTGCAAATTACAATCACCAGGGTGTCAGGTAGGGCTAGAAGACTATTTTAATTTTTTTAAAAACTTCGAGACGGCCACATAGCATGGAGCCGACCCCAACGATTTTAAGCTTACAGCACGGTACACGCTATCCTAGACTACTCTACACATGAAATCGCCACACGAGCGTGCAGGCGCGCTTGGCTCTTCGCCTCTTCGGGAAGTCGAACAATGATGGAGTACTATCAAGACCGAGGAGTACTACAGTATGCTTCTGGCCATCTAACACCGATTGAACTGCTGCATGTCCACTGCGTGCGGGAGGGAGAGCGTGTAGCGGAAGCTTCTCCTAGTCTTGCCAGCCACCACGCTCATGGGCGAGGGAGGGACGCTCCTGCCTTTGCGTGTATGACAAGTGGGCCCGACATGTGTGTGGCCAACCTGTCATACAGCCAAAGGCAAAAAGTTAAGTCTGCGAGGGAGAGGATAATCAAACTTCTCATTGATGTACGAGTTGACGCGACACATCAAAGCACTGCACTCGATATATTTCAATAATTTGCATTTACCGATGCATTAATTACAACACATGCATGCATGACGTGACTCTCCTTTTGATACTTGCATGTGTTGATTTAATGCACCTTGAAGTAGTATAAAATATGTGACGGTAAATCTTTGTAATACCCTGGCCCAAGTCGAGAGATGGTTGTGTACGAACTAGTATAATTATCTTTCTAATTATGTAAGACAATTAATCGTCCTTATCTTTCTGTGGAAGATCAATGTTGCGAGGCTGGAATGAAGAAAACTCTTGCTGTGGCGACCCTGGCGTTGCTGTTCTTCTAGTTGCTGCTGGGCTTCCTTCAGTTTCCTGGTTTCTTTTGATGTAATAATCGGTTTAGGATGTGGATTGTGTCGTCGGTTGTGAAATGTTGGGTTCTAGCGCGGATGTTTGTCCTTTGTTGGCCTCTTGGGATGTTGCGATTTCAATCTGGTAGCTTTTAGTCCTTCGTTTTAGGCTGGAGTTGTGTTGAACTTCTTGTGAATTTTGGTGGTTTTCAGTAATGAAAATCGGAAGGGGCAAGCCCTTCTTTGATCAAAAAAATTAATCGTCCTTATATATTCATCAGTCTTGCTATAAGTCGTGATAGATGCTATATAGGTCCGTCGGATCTTACATCAAGATCCGTGCTTTCAGATTTTCTTTTTTCTCTCTTAAATCTCAGTCGAGTGAGACATAGCCACGCCATTAAACAGAGGCTCGGGAGCAATTAATGGAGACCTTGGGAGAGAGGTGGACGGCAGATGGAGGTCAAAGGGCTCTCCTCCCGATAAGCACGCGCAGGGGTCTGATCACACGCCTCTCGTACTCAAATAGCTACCTTGCACGGCGCCTCCTAGCTAATAAAAATGGGACGCGTATGCACGTAAATGGTACTAGTAAGTAGAACGCATACGGTTTCAATAATACTTGTGTTTCCGATTGTAACGTGACAAAGACTTGTTCCAAAATGACTTTGTTGATTGTTAATGTGTGCGCCGCAAATCGGACTGCAAATTTACCATAGCATGTTGGTGCCATGTCATGGCACCAAGCCAAGTTTCATTATTTTCATGCGTGTTTTGGATTTACAGGAATTAAAAACTAAGTTTCTCAATGTTTCCAACCCAGCCACGACGCCTGTAATTTTGAATTCCATTCCCATTTCTTGCATGGAACCTAGAAATTTACCCGAGGACACACATGTAATTTTTCAACCAACTTTGGTGCACTTTGGAACATGTGCTTGTATTTCAAATTTGAATTATGCACACAAAGGTGATCGTTCCTCCCGTAACCACGAGCCTTCTTGAGAGAAGCTCGATTTGCAAGAAGCTTATACCAAAATTTGTTCCTATTCGGCCAATTTTTTTACCACGGCATGGTACTACAATGACATGACACCATGCCAAGTTTCATGATTTTAAAACCAAGTTTCTCAATGTTCTCGACCGAGCCATGATGCCCAGATGCTTGAATTTTATTCTCATTTTTTTGCATGGAACCTACTCCCTCCTTCCATCTATATAGGGCCTAATGTGTTTTTCATGACAGCCTTTGACTATTGACAAGATTAATAGCACATGAGATGTATACTGTGAAAATTATATTATTGGAAGCTCCTTTGACATACAAATTTGAAGGTATGCTTTGTGTAAGTTGCATGTCATATATTATTGCTCTAACGTTTGGTCAAAGTTAGCCTCAAAAAATGCATTAGGAGCTATATAGATGGAAGGAGGGAGTAGAAATTCACCCGAGGACACAAATGTGATTTTTCAACCAACTTTGGTGCACGGGAGCATGTGCTTGTAGTTCAAATTTGAATTATGCACATTAAATGACCAAAACTCAATTAATGTGTAAATAAGGCCAAACGAAGCCAGAATAATTCCAAAATTTAACAGGCACTCATGTAGTTCTATGTTGCCTTTGTAAATAAACTCAAGGGGACAACGATATCGTTTAGCACTCAAAGGTGGCACGTTCCTCTCGTAACCACGAGCCTTCTTGAGAGAAGCTTCGGTTTGCAAGAAGCTTATACCAAAATCTGTTCCTATTCGGCCAATTTTTTTACCACAACATGGTAGTACCCTGACATGACACCCATGCCAAGTTTCATGATTTTCAGACGTGTTTCGGATTTACAAGAATTTTAAAACCAAGTTTCTCAATGTTCTCGGCCGAGCCACGATGCCCAGATGTTTTAATTTTATTCTCATTTCTTGCATGGGACCTAGAAATTCACCCGAGGACACAAATGTGATTTTTCAACCAACTTTGGTGCACGAGAGCATTTGCTTGTAGTTAAAATTTGACTTATGCACACTAAATGACCAGAAACTCAATTAATGTATAAAAAACGATAAACGAACCCGGAATAATTCCAAAATTTAATAGGGCACTAATGTAGTTCTATGTTGCCTTTGTTAAGAAACTCAAGGGGGGGTGCAGCGTATATCGTTTCACACTCAAAGGTGGCACGTTCCCTCTTAGAACCACGAGCTTCCAAATCGGCCCAATTTTTTACCACAACATGTTAGTGGCATGACATGACACCAAGCCAAGTTTCATGATTTTCAGGCGAGTTTTGGATTTACATGAATTTAAAATCAAAGTTTCTCGATGTTCTCGGTCGAGTCATGACGCCCAGATGTTTGAATTTCATTCTCATTTCTTCCATGGGACCTAGAAATTCAACCAAGGACACACATGTGATTTTTCAACTCACTTTGGTGCACCGGAGCATGTGCATGCAATTCATATTTAGATTATGCACATTAAAAGTCCGAAACTCAATTAATGTATAAAAAGGCCAAATGAACCCGAAATAATTCCAAAATTTAACAGGGCACTCATATAGTTCTATGTTGCCTCTGTAAATAAAATCAGGGGGGAGGCAGCATATATCGTTTCGCACACGAAGGTGACATGTTCCCTCTCGGAACCACGAGGCTTGTTGAGAGAATCTCCGGTTTTGCAAGAGGCTTATACCAAAACTTGTCCCAATTCAGCCAAAAATTATACGTATGAAAATAGGGTTTACATTGTCCCAAACATCTCGCTACCTAGACCAATAATGTACTATGATTTGAATTCAACATAAAATGGATACAAATATTTGAATTGGAGAGCGTATGGTACATGTAGTTCATAGTGAAATATGATTACTGCTATATGTATGTTTTTTGTTATCAAGATAATATTTAAGATCTTGTATGACTTGACAACAATCGTATTCAAATAAGGAAAATTGATTCAAATTTAGTCCATATGGTAGACGACAATATATATGTTCACATGGTGGAGTAAAATGTTCATATATGATGGAAGATCAAAATGTACGACTACATCAATTATAAACACGCAAGGTCACCTAACGATATATTCGAATTCAACATAACGTGGATTCAAAAATTGAAATTCGAGATCATGGAATTTGTAATCATATAAAAAGGGACATTACTCTTTCTTTGGTGGGAATTGATTTGTTTTTTGTTGTTGTTGAGTGAAGTGCGAATCGATTTGGTACTATGCAGGGTAATCTTGTTCTCCCGTTTTTTTTTACATTTTTCTTGTAGTTTTTTCAATGGCATCTATAGCAATATAGTAAAAGGGGACATGACTCTCTCGTGTCTTGTATGAATTGTTTTTTTTGCACGTTAAGTTTGTTCTTCCGAACAAGGAATCCACACCTTGTTATCCCGAAATTTTCAAGCTCGAGTATCTTTTGTCTCACCTGCTTTGAAACTCCCGCTTCTTCATCCCGCGCTGCGCCTTGTTATCTCGAAATTTGGACACGCGCGAGAACTCCCTCCTCATCCGGAATCGCTCCCGCAGCCCAGACACGCAAAATCCCCCTTCTACCCCTCAGCCGAAAATGAAGGTCCACGTCGTGGTGTCAAAACCGGTGGGGGTAAGCTGGTAACTTACCCTACATTTCGTACAAGCGCGTCCCTAAGCTTGGCGCCCCCTCCCCTTCCCCCCCATTCAGACACACCGAGGCCGCCAAAACCGGCGAAACCCCACGCTCCTCCGTCGGCCTCCGCATCGCCGCCTACCGGAGACTCTTCCCCGACTACGTCGTCCACCGCAACAGCTCGCCGTCCCTCATCCACTGCACCGGATGAGGATCCGTTGTCGATCTTGTCATCCCTCCGGATCAACCGCCCCGTCCTCCACCTCCAAGGAGCTGCCCGACGTTCGCCTCGTCTATCGCGCCACCTCAATCCCCACAGCGCCATCTTGACCTGCCCCACCGGAACCGCAGAACCCTCACCAATTCCTCCGATGAAGCCGAGGCCAACTCGGCGCCACCAAGGAGGTTCTGCACTCACCGCTGCATTTTATCTTTTATCCGATCTCACGGGGCTGTCGGTGCTCGATACCGAGCAGACATGGCGTATCTCCATCGACGGCGCCATCGCCGGCCACATCATCCACGGCGTCTCTCCCCCATGTCGTTGCTTCCTCCGCAGCGACTTCCCTATGACACTAGCTATTGCTTTGCTCGGCTCTCGCTTTCATGGCTTTTTCTGTTCTTCTTTGTCGGTGTATTTCTTTGCACTGCTCCTGCTTTCGTTTGTGCTGCTGCTCTGCTCTTGCTCTCGCTTGCGCTGCTGCTGCTGCACGACCTCCGGCAGCTACATGAGTTGCTGCTTTAGCACTCGCTCGCGGTGCTACTACACGACTTGCTCTCTGCTAGTGCGTTCCCTGCTCGAGCGTCTGCTGATTTAGATCACTGCTTCTCTACTACTAGTGCTCGAACGCCCTAAACATCTATTGCAATGCTCATTACTAGTTCAATCAGTTTCGACGGTAAAATTCAGTTTCGATTGTGAAGTTCATTTTCTTGATTAAGTTCAGAGTGAGCAGTAGTTACAAAGATCTGTCGGAGCGGCCGTGGCGCTGGCCGATGCGTTTACATCTAGCACTTTTTGGTGATGTATTTTACATCATCTATTGCAGATGATATTAGGTTCCCACTTCAGATTAACGTTGTCTGTCTTGTCATGCTTTAGCCTCGTCGCCGTACACCTTAACGGAGCTGTTCCAATGATGGAACCGTCCATCACAGCGGAGCAGTACCCTCGACGCTGTTTCCAGAGGCCTCGGATCTTCTTCCCCGCCTCCGACAGTCACACCAGCATCATCACCATCCTCCACGTCCAACCCAATGATGCTGAGGTCCACAAGGCTATGCCAAAGAGGTTGTACACTCGTTGCATCACTTTGTTTCTCCATTCCTCTGTTCTTCCAATTCATGTGAGCCAAACACCCAGGTTGACTGAAATTCTACGTTTCCAAATGCTCTGTTTTGCACGTGCATTCCTATCCTATTCCTGTGTTTTTCCTGTCCCTGCGTTTATAGAATCATCCAATTCTAAGGAGCCCTTACAGATTTACTTCATTTTCAGATAGGCATCAAAGAAAATTCTGTGTGTTATGTCCTGCTCCTGCCGTGTCGTCATCCACCCCACCTGAGGTGCACCATCGACAGAAGCGTTCACTGCAGCAGAGATCCCCCCTGCAGACTTCCTTTCGCCGCCTCAGATCATCTTCCCGTTCTTGCAGCCACGCCTAATTGCATTACCATCATCGATCGAGCGAGATGAACACGAGGACTACATACGCCCTAAGAGAGGTCATGATCTTCGTGTTTGCTTACGTTATACATCGATTATTATTACACCGCTACTTTATCGTTCAATCTTGAGTTTTGAATTGCCCATGGGTCTCATATCGAGCCAAAGAATCTAATAGTATTTGTCTACTATCTGGTTCATCTGGGGTCTTCTATGTGGTTCATGTTGGGTGGGCAACAAACAATAGATGATCCATTGTCTATCTTTTAAAGCTGAAGCTATAATCTACACGCTATCATTAGTTTTGGATCCATCCACTCGTTTGCTACCATCAGTCTTGATTTTTGTATGCACCCCTTAGGTCTTACAAAATCTAACTATTTTTTTATTATGCATGTCAGATATTGTACACAATCGTACTGAACATGTAGAGAAAAAGAGAAGACTATTGCGTGCGAATATAATGTCATGCAGACGCCGCTCCATGGTGGGCGAAGTGCCTCCCCCCCCTCCTGCATTTCCAGATTATATTCCAGAGGAAGATAACTGTTCAGATGGAGATTCAGAAGGAGCCGACCACGCCTGTTTACCACCTAAGGTGTTTGCTCTAACCTGGTGTGCTGATGTTGGTCATATCATGCATATGGCGCCTTGCATTGCTTACATTATACATCTTATATGTCATCAGCTTAGTTTATATTTGCTTTGTGTGAATGCCACCTGTTTGGTTTCTATATCATACTCCCACCATTCCTAAATATTTTTCATTTTAGATATTTCAACACGTGACTACATACAGAACAAAATGAGTGAATCTACACTCTAAAATATGTCTATATACATCCGTATGTGGTAGTCCATTTGAAATCTCTAAAAAGATAAATATTTAGGAACGGAGGGAGTATATGGGAATTATGCAATGCCATCTTGTTTAGACAGGCATCATATACGTGAATCATGCAATGTCATCCTGTTTAGCCAGTCATCATATATGTGAATTGTATCGTGACATATTTTTTTCCATAATGTATTCCATTTGTCAACAATGTTTATACATTCATCTACTCTTCCTGTGCATCAGCCATTTGAGTCGGTCATGGGAAAATCTGGAGTGAAAACAAGGTCTTACGAGCGATTAGTGCTACTTGTCGATGCAGATTTCTTGCTGATTCTGAATAGCTCCTCGAGAGGAGGATTCAGAGAGAGATGACGGTCGTATTCCCCGAGGTGCATGCTCTAACTTGGCTGGGTTATATTGCTCATATCATGCATATGGTGTCTTGCATTGCCATGCCATCTGCTTAGATTAGACATGCTTTGTGTGAATGCCTCCTGTTTGCTTTCTATATCAGATATGTGAATTATGCAATGCCATGTTTTTCAGGCATTTATCATATATGTGAATTATGCACCACCATGGAGCCAGGCATCATATATGTGAATTATGGCATGCCATCTTTTTATTTCATTACGTATTCCATTTGTCGACAATCTGTGTATATTGAACTACTCTTCATGTGTATCAGCCATTTGAGCCTGTTATGGAAAAATCTGGAGTGAAAACAAGGTCTTCAGAGCAGGCAATGGTACCTATTGAAGAATATATATCGATGGTTCTGAGGAGCTCCTCGGAGGAGGATTCAGAGACAGATGACCAGTCCTATATCCCACCTGAGGTGTATGCTCTAAGTTGCAATGTTTATATTTCTCATATGATGCATATGGTGTCTTGCATTGCTTAGTTTAGACATCATATCCACAATATTGAATTCTATCTGTTAGTTTAGAGATCATACATGCGAGTGCCAGCTGCTTAGTATATGAATCAATTATGTCAATTATATCATGCCATCCTGTATACTTAGACAACATGTATGTGAATTATTTCATCCCAACCTATTTTAGAAAGACATCATATAGTTTTGTCATGTCATCCTGTTTAGGTACTCATCATATGTTGAATTATGCCATTATATCCAGTTAACTTATCCATCATATATCTGAAACTGCGTCATGCTATCCTGTTTAGTTAGGCCTCATATATGTGAAATTGTGTCATGCTGTCATGTTTGGTTAGACAACATATATGTGAATTACCACATCTGTCTATCATACAATGTCTCAGACGTTCAATTTCTTTTCTTGTTTATCGACCATTTGAATTGGAGGGGGTGATGGCAGTATCTAAGGGAGCAAAAACCCGTTCTTCACAAAAGACAGTGCTACTCGTCAATGCAGATAGAACCATGGTTGTACTGGCCCATAAACTAGCCCCACCACACATAATCGAGACTCTTCCAGATTGCACACTTACACCGTTGCTAGAGAACCAGCTACAACCCATCTAACCGCAACCCCAGCGGATAGTAACCCACTTATAGTTGAGAAAGCACCATGTCCACCACAGAGTACTCCCACACAAGCAGTTGGTAAAGCTACTGCAGTGCCCAAAGCATGAAGACCACCACAGCTAACCCAAACTCCACGTTTAAAGCAGAAGAGCAACTGTTCTCAGCAGTGGCGGATCCAGGACCCAGGCCGGGGGGCCTGGGCCTGGGGCGTGCAACTTATTTTACTTCAGTCACAGTAGCATTTTGGGCCCTATAACGCCACTGTAGCATACTATAGCAGGCCTGGGGCTCGGGGCATGGCCCAATCCTTGCTCATACAGTTCTCGTGTCGATTCCATAGCTATGGTCCATACTACTTTCTTTGTTGCATCTTGTATTTACTCATACCAACTACTTTTGAATTTGAAGGATCCAATTGAAACTCCAATGGCATAGCAATGGTATGTTTTAAACCTATTTCTTTAACTGGATTGCTGTTCTAACTTCTTGCTCTATGTTGATTTCAGTTTAAGTTGTATAAATAGTTATGTTCTCATGTGATGCACATTACAAGTGCTGCCAATGCTGTGTAGTTTCTCACACTTATATTATGTCTATGTCATTGCTTTCTTAAAAATACATGAGTTGAACTATGTCTCTATCTTGATTAGGGAACATAAACTAGAATGATATGGACAATACAGTGACCATAGTACATAGATATATGTTTGTTTCATGTTGTTATCCTGTCCACCTTACTACTGAACCGGTTTACCAAAATGAGTTCTGTATACTACAAGCTAAACCTATGATGTGTCTGCTTGTTTCTCTTGTATGCAAAGAGAATATTGGAGAAGAGCACCCCACTATGCAATCGTAGAGAAAGTAATGCAGATAAGGTTCAAGATAGTGAGACAACCCTGTTGGTCTCCAAGAAAGGTGATAAAAACGACCTTGTAGGCGGTGAGAAACCCCCACAGTCCTGCGTTGATGTAGTGTTCGAGTTCTTGGCGATACCGCTGGCACAAGCTCTTCGAACTCATTGCCAGAATCACTTCACTTCTTGGCCTCAGCTACAAGCTGAAAGGCATCGATCATTGTTATGCGGCAAGAAGTCAAGGACCGAGGAAGTCCTCGCAGAATTCAGATCGTACTTTCTTGTGCAATGTAAAGCTGGAGGATTTAAGTGCCAAACAAGAGAAAGTTAATAAGCTTGCTAAGCATCTTGCCAGCATTATGGGTACCCAGGATATTGTTTCTTGAACTCTTCTGAAGTGGTTTCAGTTCTGGACTTGTTTTGCTGCAGCGTTTATATGCTGCTTTGTTCCCTATATTTGCACTGGTGGCGAACTTTGATGCCCAGTGGATGTAATATGTGTAATAGCCGTGATAGCCTAGCATAACTTGCTTGCTTATTTATTTCCTTGTTGTCTTGTTTATTTGTTTGCTTGTAGTCAGTGCAGTTCTTTTTTCGCGGTTTGCTAGTGGCTACAATAACCTATTTTTTAAAACTAGGCCACAATAACCATGGGCTAATATTTACTATAGTGACACTGGGCCTCCTACGGGCCGGAGAAACAGTGGGCATTCTACGTGCCGTAGAAACAGTAGGCCTTCTACGGGCCGTAGAAACAATGGGCCTTCTACGGGTCGTATCATCAATGGGCCTTATACGGGCCGTATGATTGATTGGCCAAACATGGGCCAATAACAGGCCGCATTATGGCTGTAAACGGGCTAGAGTTGGAATCGTCCGTTCATGGGCCGACCATAACGGGCCATCGTTAATACGCCGTATTTGATGACGCTATGAGAACGGCCCAACGTATTAACGGACCACAAACTGGCCGACTGTAACCACGGGCTGAATTTGGCCCTAGCGAAAAATGACAAGAACGGGCCATAAGTAAGCGAATCTTGGAAATGAGCCCAGGAATAAGCGGGCTCTCGAGGCCGAAAGATAACATGGGCTGGAAACGGCCCGATGGAATAATGGGCCGTTAATGGGTATAAAGTGATACACTGTTCATTACGGGCCAGTTTCACCACGGGCCGTTAATGGGTGTAAAGTGATACACTGTTCATTACAGGACAGTTTCACCACGGGCCGTTAATAGGCCAAGAGTTACATAGGGCCTCATATGGGCTGAAAGACGTCATGGGCCATACATGGGCCAGAAGTGAAAACGGGCTGGAATCATATTGGATGTCCCGGATGACGCACTGGGCCTAATTCGGATAGGGCGTAACGGGCCTTGGGTTAGCGGGCTGTAAATGGGCTATATGCGAACATGCCATTAACAGGCTTTCCATGGGCCGGCCTTTTCACAGGAATTGGCCTCTGTTGGGCCGTGCCACATGTCGATGTATCATAGGCGCCTTCTGTCCAATGAGTGGATGGCATATGTCCCAACGATGAGTCGACACGTGTTTCCTCCAGCCAATGATGATTTTACACGTGGAAAATCCCCATTGGTCGGGGCTGTTAACGGGTTATCGGATCCAAAACCCGACCGATATCTTAACGACATTCCATTACGGTGGATGCCACGTGTCGGTCACCCTTGACGAAAGCACTTCTGTGACGCGTGATTTATCATCATGGAAGTGCACACTTCCGTGATGATAATTTTGGTAATGTCATGGAACACTTCTACGATAGCACATGTGTGACTATCTTGATTCTGTCATAAAATCGTCATGGATGTACATGCATGACAAAAACGCGACCTATTGTGACAAACACGTATCATCACGGAAGTGTATTTTTTTTTGTAGTGATAAGATCAGCATCGTGTCCATGGGCATGAACGCAAGGTTCAAGGTCGACTCCCACTTCTCCAATGCATAACTTCTCATTTACTGCTCTCGGTTAAGAATGTTTAGAGTTTGAAACTTTAACTGGCGGAATACCAGAAGGTTATGACCCATGAAGACTTTTGGGTTCACACAAATTAGGGAAGGCGTTGGTTCAACCCATCGGGGCATCTTAGGAACATATACCACAAACTTCATAGTAATTAATACAAGCTCGAAAGTAGAGTATGATTATCAAAGAAGATGATACAAATTGTCAAAGGCATTATATATCAGGGGAAAAACTTCTCGAGGTTTTTGTATACGAAGGACATTGTCAGATGATATTTCAACAAAGGATTCGATGGTCCATAGCGAAGCTGATGTGAGTATCGGCACACAACCAAAGGAAGAAACAATGCGAAGGAATTGGATTATAGAAGCAACTGGCTAATTCAAAGCTCACGTGTAAAGGGATTATGATTTCCAAATCAAATGATCAGAAGCAAACGCTCTGATTAAGAATGGATAAGTTGAATAGACTTAGGGGTACAATCGATGGCAATTTGATTGGTCGATAACCAGCTCATGTTCAAAATGACATCTGAGCCGGAAAGATAATTTAAAAGGATCAACCGATGATTGCGTGCATTCACACTCATGTTGAATCAATAGGATCAAAATGACGGTGTCAAAGGAGACTAACGAATATTGCCAAACATATGGGAAGCATCCATAATGCAAGCAGACAAGTATTTGCAGAGCAATAAAGCTGTTAGGGATTTTTGGAGGATCGAATAGTATTTCGAAGACTTTTGTGAAACACCTGAACAACTGGGGATGAGTGGATACTCGGTAAGTGCGAGGAATTATCCGTAGGGATATTCATGCTGAATAGAGCTAACAGTAGGCACAAAGGATTCTCGAGATATTGGAAAATATTTCGTTGTATCTAGTAATATCAAGAGGATCTTGGGATGAAGGTATGGACGGCGAGTGTATGTATTTATCCATAGGGATATATCAGTGATAGGGAATTGCAAAAACGGCGGGCAAAAGTCTCAAGAGAACATCAAAGGGTATCTTCGGAATCTTCTGGTGCAGCAGGCGATCATCTGTGATAAGGGCTCTCCGAGAGGAAGTAGTTACGAGAACCTAGAGTCAGAGTTAGTAAAATTCATTTAACCCGAATAGAGGAGAGATCAGAGTCCCAGAGTATAGGTCGAGGAATAACAGATCCTAATACCACCCAGTGGCGACGTGAGCCCGTAAGGCACACAGCCATGTTAGTAAAGGTTTTGTAATGTCTAGATGTTGGGAAACATAGTATTTTCGAAAAAATTCCTACGCACACACAGGATCATGGTGATGCATAGCAATGAGAGGGGAGAGTGTGTCCACGTACCCTCGTAGACCGAAAGCGGAAGCGTTAGCACAACGCGGTTGATGTAGTCGTACGTCTTCACGATCCAACCGATCACGTACCGAACGTACGGCCCCTCGAGTTCAGCACACGTTCAGCTCGATGGCGACCCTCGAACTCGATCCAGCCGAGCTTTGAGGGAGAGTTCCGTCGGACTGACGGGCGTGGTGACGGTGATGATGATGCTACCGACGCAGGGCTTCGCCTAAGCACCGCTACGATATTATCGAGGTGGAATATGGTGGAGAGGGGCACCGCACACGGCTAAGAGATCAATTGTTGTGTCTCCAAGGGGTGATCCCCTCCCCGTATATAAAGGAGTGGAGGAGGGGGAGGGGGCCGTCCACCCTAGGCGCGCCCCATGAGGAGTCCTACTCCCACCGGGAGTAGGACTCCCCCCTTCCAAGTGGGAGTAGGAGAGGATAGGGAAGGAGAGAGAGGGGGAAAGGAAGGGGCGCCGCCTCCTTGTCCACCCGGACTGGGGGAGGCGCGGCGGCCCTTGGGCGCCCCTCCTCTTCTCCACTAGGGCCCAATAGGCCCATTAGTCTCCCCGGGGGGGTTCCGGTAACCCCCCGGTACTCCGGTATGTGTCTGAAACTACCCGAAACCATTCCGGTGTCCGAACATAGTCGTCCAATATATCGATCTTTATGTCTCGACCATTTCGAGACTCCTCGTCATGTCCGTGATCATATCCGGGACTCCGAACTACCTTCGGTACATCAAAACACAAAACTCATAATACCGATCGTCATCTAACTTTAAGCGTGCGGACCCTACGGGTTCGAGAACTATGTAGACATGACCGAGACTCATCTCCGGTCAATAACCACTAGCGAAACCTGGATGCTCATATTGGCTCCTACATATTCTATGAAGATCTTTATCGGTCAAACCGCATAACAACATACGTTGTTCCCTTTGTCATCGGTATGTTACTTGCCCGAGATTCGATCGTCGGTATCTCAATACCTAGTTCAATCTCGTTACCGGCAAGTCTCTTTACTCGTTCAATAATACATCATCTCGTAACTAACTCATTAGTCACAGTGCTTGCAAGGCTTATAGTGATGTGCATTACCGAGAGGGCCCAGAGATACCTCTCCGACTATCGGAGTGACAAATCCTAATCTCGAAATATGCCAACGCAACAAGTACCTTAGGAGACACCTGTAGAGCACCTTTATAATCACCCAGTTACGTTGTGACGTTTGGTAGCACACAAAGTGTTCCTCCGGTAAATTGGAGTTGCATAATCTCATAGTCATAGGAACATGTATAAGTCATGAAGAAAGCAATAGCAACATACTAAACGATCAAGTGCTAAACTAACAGAATGGGTCAAGTCAATCACATGATTCTCCTAATGATGTGATCCCGTTAATCAAATGACAACTCATGTCTATGGTCAGGAAACATAACCATCTTTGATTAACGATCTAGTCAAGTAGAGGCATAATAGCGACACTCTATTTGTCTATGTATTCACACATGTATCATGTTTCCGGTTAATACAATTCTAGCATGAATAATAACCATTTATGATGATATAAGGAAATAAATAATAACTTTATTATTGCACAGAGGGCATATTTCCTTCAGTCTCCCACTTGCACTAGAGTCAATAATCTAGATTACACAATAATGATTCTAACACCCATGGAGCCTTGGTGTTGATCATGTTTTGCTCGTGGAAGAGGCTTAGTCAACAGGTCTGCAACATTCAGATCCGTATGTATCTTGCAAATCTGTATGTCTCCCACCTAGACTTGGTCCCGGATGGAATTGAAGCGTCTCTTGATGTGCTTGGTTCTCTTGTGAAATCTGGATTCCTTTGCCAAGG
This sequence comes from Aegilops bicornis, assembly GCA_021605145.1. Lineage (NCBI taxonomy): Eukaryota > Viridiplantae > Streptophyta > Magnoliopsida > Poales > Poaceae > Aegilops > Aegilops bicornis. Next base: position 124,865,340 of record CM038672.1, on the reverse strand, counting down.
CAATTGCACCAGTATTGTCACAAAAGATTTTCATTGGACCCGATGCACTAGGTATGACACCTAGATCTGATATGAACTCCTTCGTCCAGACTCCTTCATTTGCTGCTTCCAAAGCAGCTATGTACTCGCTTCACACCTAGATCCTACCACGACGCTTTGTTTAGGACTGCACCAACTGACAACTCCACCGTTCAATATAAACACGTATCCGGTTTGCGATTTAGAATCGTCCGGATCAGTGTCAAAGCTTGCATCAACGTAACCATTTACGATGAGCTCTTCGTCACCTCCATAAACGAGAAACATATCCTTAGTCCTTTTCAGGTATTTCAGGATGTTCTTGACCGCTGTCCAGTGATCCACTCCTGGATTAGTTTGGTACCTCCCTGCTAAACTAATAGCAAGGCACACATCAGGTCTGGTACACAACATTGCATACATGATAGAGCCTATGGCTGAAGCATAGGGAACATCTTTCATTTTCTCTCTATCTTCTGCAGTGGTTGGGCATTGAGTCTTACTCAACTTCACACCTTGTAACGCAGGCAAGAACCCTTTCTTTGCTTGATCCATTTTGAACTTCTTCAAAACTTTGTCAAGGTATGTGCTTTGTGAAAGTCCAATTAAGCTTCTTGATCTATCTCTATAGATCTTGATGCCCAATATGTAAGCAGCTTCACTGAGGTCCTTCATTGAAAAACTCTTATTCAAGTATCCTTTTATGCTATCCAGAAATTCTATATCATTACCAATCAACAATATGTCATCCACATATAAGATAAGAAATTCTACAAAGCTCCCACTCACTTTCTTGTAAATACAGGCTTCTCCAAAAGTCTGTATAAAACCATATGCTTTGATCACACTATCAAAACGTTTATTCCAACTCCGAGAGGCTTGCACCAGTCCATAAATGGATGGCTGGAGATTGCACACTGTTAGCTCCCTTTGGATCGGCAAAACCTTTCGGTTGCATCATATACAACTCTTCTTCCAGAAATCCATTCAGGAATACAGTTTTGACATCCATTTGCCAAATTTCATAATCATAAAATGCGACAATTGCTAACATGATTCGAACGGACTTAAGCATCGCTACGGGTGAGAAGGTGTCATCGTAGTCAATCCCTTGAACTTGTCGAAAACCTTTCGCAACAAGTCGAGCTTTATAGACAGTAACATTACCGTCAGCGTCAGTCTTCTTCTTGAAGATCCATTTATTTCAATGGCTTGCCGATCATCGGGCAAGTAAACCAAAGTCCACACTTTGTTCTCATACATGGATCCCATCTCAGATTTCATGGCCTCAAGCCATTTTGCGGAATCTGGGCTCACCATCGCTTCTTCATAGTTCGTAGGTTTGTCATGGTCTAGTAACATAACCTCCAGAACAGGATTACCGTACCACTCTGGTGCGGATCTCACTCTGGTTGACCTACGAGGTTCAGTAGCAACTTGATCTGAAGTTTCATGATCAATATCATTGGCTTCCTCACTAATTGGTGTAGGTGTCATAGGAACCAGTTTCTGCGATGAACTACTTTCAATAAGGGAGCGGGTATAGTTACCTCATCAAGTTCTACTTTCCTCCCACTCACTTCTTTCGAGAGAAACTCCTTCTCTAGAAAGGATCCATTCTTGGCAACGAATGTCTTGCCTTCGGATCTGTGATAGAAGGTGTACCCAACAGTTTCCTTTGGGTATCCTATGAAGACACATTTCTCCGATTCGGGTTGGAGCTTATCAGGTTGAAGCTTTTTCACATAAGCATCGCAGCCCCACACTTTAAGAAACAACAACTTTGGTTTCTTTCCAAACCACAGTTCATAAGGTGTCGTGTCAAAGGATTTTGATGGTGCCCTATTTAACGTGAATGCAGCCGTCTCTAAAGCATAATGCCAAAACAATAGCGGTAAATAAGTAAGAGACATCATAGATCACACTATATCTAGTAAAGTACGATTACGACGTTCAGACACACCATTACGCTGTGGTGTTCCAGGTGGCATGAGTTACGAAACAATTCCGCATTGTTTCAAATGTAGACCAAACTCGTAACTCAAATATTCTCCTCGACGATCAGATCGTAGAAACTTTATTTTCTTGTTACGATGATTTTCAACTTCACTATGAAATTCTTTGAACTTTTCAAATGTTTCAGACTTATGTTTCATTAAGTCGATATACCCATATCTGCTTAAATCATCTATGAAGGTGAGAAAATAACGATACCCGCGCGAGCCTCAACATTCATTGGACCACATACATCAGTATGTATGATCTCCAACAAATCAGTTGCTCGCTCCATAGTTCCGGAGAATGGTGTTTTAGTCATCTTGCCCATGAGGCACGATTCGCAAGTACCAAGTGATTCATAATCAAGTGATTCCAAAAGTCCATCTGTATGGAGTTTCTTCATGCGCTTTACACCAATATGACCCAAACGGCAGTGCCACAAATAAGTTGCACTATCATTATCAACTCTGCATCTTTTGGCTTCAAGATTATGAATATGTGTGTCACTATTTTCGAGATTCAACAAGAATAGACCACTCTTCAAGGGTGCATGACTGAGGGAGTCCTGGATTAGGGGGTATCCGGACAGCCGGACTATAACCTTTGGCCGGACTGTTGGACTATGAAGATACAAGATTGAAGACTTCGTCCCGTGTCCGGACGGGACTCTCCTTGGCGTGGAAGGAAAGCTTGGCAATACGGATATGTAGATCTCCTTCCTTGTAACCGACTCTGTGTAACCCTAGCCCCCTCCGGTGTCTATATAAACCGTAGGGTTTAGTCCGTAGGACACAATCACAACAATCATACCATAGGCTAGCTTCTAGGGTTTAGCCTCTCCGATCTCGTGGTAGATCAACTCTTGTACTACCCATATCATCAATATTAATCAAACAGGAGTAGGGTTTTACCTCCATCGAGAGGGCCCGAACCTGGGTAAAAACATCGTGTCCTGTGTCTCTTGTTACCATCCGCCTAGACGCACAGTTCGGGACCCCCTACCCGAGATCCGCCAGTTTTGACACCGACATTGGTGCTTTCATTGAGAGTTCCACTGTGCCGTCACCAGAAGGAAGGATGTCTCGTCTCGTTTTTAAAAACGGCACTACTATTGGGGGGGCTTTGGCTGTCGGCCAAACTCTCCGGCTAGGCGGTTTCGTCATGACCGCCTGTTCGACCGCCGCATCGACAATGACTTCTCGGGTCATCGAGAACAGCCTCCACGTCAAATCGGCACTCGCCGAGCAGATGGATCCAATTGAGCTTGCTTCCCTAAACGAGCTCTTGGATCGCATCGCCGCCTTGGGAGTCGCTACGGACTATGATCGGATTGGGCTTAAACCCGATCAAAGGGAGATTAACTCTCCACCGGTCACCCATCATATTGCGGTGGTGGAGGAACAATGCGGCGACCTCTCCTCTATCTTGAGGACTAACTATGTCCGGATTCTTTAGCTCTCTAAGCCGGATACTCGTTCGCGGGAGGACAGCATCCAATCCCTAAACTTAGAGTCAGGCAGCGAGCCAGGATTATCGGGCAACACCCGAAACCGGAACTTCCAAAATTGGAAACCCCTCAGCCCCTGGATCCCAGATCGGGTAAGGGTTCGGATTCAATTCCACCCACCCACCCAAACATAAGCGATCTTTCCCACATCAGGCAAGAGCCCCAGGAAACAGTACATCACTATTGGGCCAGATTCCTCCTTGCAATGAACAAGGTTAAGGACTGTCGCGAGGAAGACGCAATCTTATTTTTCTGCAACAATTGCATGGACAAGGGAATCCTTAACGCCATAAATCGCCGTGAGATATCACGCTTAGCTGACTTGGCGTCCATAGTACGAAAGTACTATGCGATGGAAAGTGCCTGGAAAACCAAAACAAAACTTTGGGATAATCCGGCCCTAAATACGAACCAAGTCCGAAATAAAAGGGTACATTATCACAAGACACCCGGGTTAACTACCAAAAAGCAAAAACCCTCTACAGGGCAAGGAACCGTACTGGAGGGATGGCTCAACGGACCCTGCAAAATTCATAGTACAGAAGGTTCCATACCAACACATAGCCTTAGAGCATGTTGGATACTCCGGCAGGTAGCCAAAAGTGGCGAGGATCTGCTCATCTCAGAAGCCACAGAGCACCATCCCAAGGATACCAATACGATATTAACAGTCTTTGAGACCTTCGCATCAAATAATATGCGAAAGCGAACGCTCCGCAGCCTTTCCGAAATCTACCATGTGGCAACAATAAATCCATGGAGTGACACGGCCATTACTTTCAAGGCCAGTGATGAACCTAAGTTTCGAACAGCCCAAGCACCAGCTGCATTGGTCCTCAGTCCAATTGTGGACGACTTTCGACTCACCAAGGTGCTCATGGACGGCGGCAGCGGATTAAACCTCATCTATGAGGAAACCCTTCAAAAAATGGAAATAGACTGGAACCGCATCGAGCGAAGCAGCACAACCTTTAGAGGAATAATCCCCAGTCGGGAAGCGCGCTGTACAGGCAAAATCACACTAGATGTGGTGTTCGGCACGCCGGAGAATTATAGGTCCGAAAGATTACGTTCCAAGTGGCTCCATTCAATAGCGGATACCACGCCCTTCTAGGGCGGAAGGCGTTCGCAATCTTCCAAGCCATACCCCATTACGGGTACATGAAGCTCAAAATGCCTGGGCCCAACGGAATCATCACTCTCGCTAGCGATCCGGACACAGCACTCCGCGTCGAAAACAAGACAGCCGCACTAGCCCTCGAGGCATTATCCAAAGCCCTCATGGCCGAGGAACTGACTGCGCTGCGCTCCACGGTAGTCAAATTCCAAGTCCACCCAACGGACCCTACAAAAACAGCCACCATCGGGGCATAGTTAAGCCCCGCCGTGGACGCCGCACTACGAGATTTCCTGCGCGAGAATTGGGACATATTCGCCTGGCATCCCTCAGATATGCCAGGAATCCCATGCAGGCTGGCCGAGCACAGCCTCGATATCCTAAAAGGATTCAAGCCGGTCAAGCATGCTCTTCGGCGTTTCTCTGAACCTAAGAGACAAGCTATGGGAGAGGAACTAGCCAAGTTATTGGAAGACGGATTCATTAGAGAAATAAAACATCCAGACTGGCTAGCAAACCTAGTGATGGTACCAAAGAAGGACAAATCCTGGCGCCTGTGCGTCGATTTCAAGGACCTCAACAAGGCTTGCCCAAAGGATCCCTTCCCCCTCCCCCGCATCGATCAAATTATCGATGCTACCACAGGACACGACTCATTGTGTTTCCTCGACGCATACTCCGGCTACCACCAAATTAAGATGGCGGAGTCCGACCAATCCGCAACGGCATTCATCACACCATACGGCCCCTTCTGCTTCAACACAATGCCTTTTGGGCTCAAAAACGCCGGCGCAACATATATCAAGATGATTCGTATACATGACTGGAAAACCAGATCAGCAAAACAGTGGAGGCATATGTAGATGATGTGGTCGTTAAAACCAAGCACGTCGACTCTTTAATAGACGACCTGAAGCTCACATTCGACAACCTCTGAACTTACGACATCAAGCTTAATCCAGAAAAATGCGTTTTCGGTGTACCAGCCGGAAAGCTCCTGGGCTTCATTGTCTCCAACAGAGGAATTGAAGCAAATCCAGCCAAAATCCGAGCTCTCTCACAGTTGGCTATCCCAATGGACCTCAAACAAATCCAGAAACTAGCCGGATGTGTGGCGGCCCTAAGCCGCTTTATCTCCCGCTTGGGAGAAAAGGCATTACCCCTCTATCGCCTCCTTCGGCGCACCAAACACTTCGAGTGGACAGATGCTACCACAACCGGATTGGAAGAAGTAAAGGCCGTACTGGCAACCAACCCAATCCTGGCCGCGCCAAACATCGGCGAACCAATGCTGCTATACATTGCGGCAACCCATCAAGTGGTAAGCGCAGTGCTTGTCGTCGAACAAGAAACGGACGGACATAAATTCCCCCTTCAGAGGCCGGTCTATTATGTATCCACTATCCTCACTCCATGCAAGTCACGGTACCTGCATTATCAAAAGATAGCCTATGCGGTATTCATGGCATCCCGGAAGCTGCGACACTACTTTCAAGAGTGCTCAATTACAGTAGCCTCGGAAGTGCCACTTAATGATATTATAAACAACCGCGACGCCACGGGCCGGATTGCCAAATGGGCCATTGAGCTCCTCCCGTTTGACATAATGTACAAACCACGGCGAGCCATTAAGTCGCAAGTATTGGCCGACTTTGTCGCCGAATGGACGGAAGCCGAACTCCCTAGAGAGTACGGCGCATATTCCAACTGGATCATGCACTTCGACGGCTCCAAAATGCTGGCTGTTCTGGGGGCTGGCATCGTTCTGACGTCCCCAACCGGAGATACAGTTCAATATGTACTCCAGATAATGTATACAGACTCCAACAATGCAGCCGAATACGAGGCCCTTTTACACGGTCTTCGGATGGCAGTATCGATGGGCATCCAACGCCTGGAGGTGCACGGGGATTCGAACATCGCAATATCCCAGATAAATGGAGACTTTGATGCCAAGGATCCGAAAATGGCGGCCTACCGCAACGCCATCCTAAAAATGTCAGCTCGGTTCGAAGGGCTCGAATTTCACCATGTAGCCCAGGAAAACAACCAGGCGGCAGATGTCCTCGCACGCATCGGCGCAAAACGCAATGCGGTCCCCCCTAACATCTTTTTGGAGAGGCTGTTCAAGCCATCCGTGGTATGGGAAGGGGACAGTGGTAACAATAGCCCGGACCCAACCGCAATACCCGATACCGAGCAATCTGACATAATCGGAGGCTCTGCCACCGAAATAACACCTTCAGCCCACGTAATAATGGCCAGCGTCTCCCCGTGGACAGAACCATTCCTAGCCTACTTAACTAGGCAGGAACTCCCCGAAGACCAAAATGAGGCACGCTGCATAGTATGGCGATCTAAAGCCTATAGGGTCCATGAGGGAGAGCTTTATAAGAAAAGCACATCCGGAGTCCTTCAAAGGTGCATCTCCGAAGAGGAGGGGCGGAAGCTTCTGGCAGAAATTCATGCCGGACTCGGCGGCCACCACGCCACAGCCCGGGCCCTTGTAAGCAAGGCCTTCCGTACAGGTTTTTATTGGCCGATGGCCCGGGCAGATGCTCAGGACTTGGTCCAACACTGCGTAGGTTGCCAGCTCTTTGCAAATCAAAGCCATATGCCACCCACCGCTCTCCAAACAATCCCCATTACCTGGCCCTTTGCGGTCTGGGGACTCGACATGGTTGGACCCCTTAAAGGGGGAACCCATAAGAAAAAATACTTACTAGTCATGGTGGACAAATTCACCAAATGGATAGAAGCCAAACCTGTTAAAACGGCCGAATCCGGACCAGTGATAGACTTCATATCCGGGGTCATACACCGTTACGGTGTCCCCCACAGCATCATCACTAACAATGGCACGAACTTCACGGTTGATGAGGTGAAACTCTGGTGCGACAACATGGGTATCAAGCTTGATTATGCTTCTGTCTATCACCCACAAACTAACGGTCAAGTCGAACGAGCAAACGGTCTTATTCTGAGCGGCATTAAACCCAGATTAGTGCGGTCCCTTAAGGAATCTAACACGCACTGGGTGGAGGAGCTCGACTCCGTACTCTGGGGGTTGCGGACCACGCCAAATCGTACTACCGGATACACACCCTTCTTCATGGTGTACGGCGCAGAGGCAGTTCTACCCTGCGACATAATTCATGACTCACCTCGAGTGCGCATGTACGAAGAAAGAGAAGTCGAGCTCGATCGGCAGGACAGTTTGGACGCCCTGGAGGAGGAGCGTGACGTGGCAAAAGCCCGTTCCGCATTCAATCAACAACAGGCTCGAAGATACCAAAGTAGAGAAGTATGGGCCAAAACTTACAACGTCGGCGAGCTTGTTCTACGCCTGCTGGAGAAGAAAAAGGACAAACTCAAGCCCAAATGGGAGGGTCCCTTCATTATTGACCAAGTTCTGACCGGTGGGGCATACCGTCTGCGGGATGCATCGGATAATCGACTTGAGCCGAACCCGTGGAACGCAGCCAGGCTCCGAAGATTCTACGCTTAGCACCGGACTCTGTGTTCGTCTCCTTCCTTTGTCCATTTTTTGCGTATACATTATCTGTCTTTTATCCCTCTCCTTCTTATTTTATTTTTCGCCAATGCCCTCAAACGCTAACGTACGCCTTGCCGGCACAACATTGACGCGCTAGCCGCGCTCATTATACCTGGGGGCTTCTTTCATAGAAGCTTACTTACTTATCCGGGCTTCATGCCCAGCACATGTGTCATCCTGCCGCATGTACCTTTTCTTCGCCATTATATGCATCGATATGACTTAAGTTTTGGCCAAGCTGGGTTGCTTGGCTCTTGTATTTATGCCCTACGTTCCCGTTAATTCAGCTAGGGCATAAGGGGAGCACCTCTGCGATTGTTACTGACGGGTCAGCCGGATGTGTACCTCAGACTGGGTGAAGCCGAAAGCTAGCGTTCTTAAGGGAATATTCGGTCGGTGAGCAAAAGATGATTTTTTTACTTATTTATATATGTGCCCCCAGATGTTCTTTTCTGCGTCTCTTTTCACAGTCCGGACATGCACTTTAGGGCATGCGAACCCAGGGAAAGGAACCCCTAACGAAACTATTCTCCCTGGAAGATGTTTCTTACTAACCATGTAATATAACATAACTAGTTGGGCACTTGTCTGTTCAAGCACTAATGACCCCTACGCCTGGTTTCCATGCATGCCCCTGTTCTTACATAACCGAGAGGGTATTCGGATACACTCCGGACTATCGGGTCCCGAGGTTGAAGCAAAAAGGTCCGCCATCACAAATGATCTACAATCCGGCTAGAATGCATTATACATTTCACTTTAATTACATAGTCAATTTGACTGGCTAAATTCCTCTTCTATTCCATCCAACAAGTTGTCTAGTCTACAGTCCTGTTGGGAATACTTTGCGGCCAATTCTACTTGCCCGTACACTAAGCTCACGGGGATCTCTTTCCCATCAGGCCCCACAGGTCCGACCACGACCATGTGGTTTGGGTCAGCCTTGGTATACCGCGTCTTCACCATGGCCCAGGCTTCCCTGGCACCTTGACGGCAGGCCGATATCTTCCATAATCGGAAGCGTCGCCGCGCTCCCTTAAGCTTCTCCGCAAGCTCTCCAAGGCCTTCAGGCGGGGAAATGGATGGCCGTAAGGCCTGGGCAACACCTTGCATCACCTGCCGAACTCGTTCGTGTAGTTGCGACAGCTCTGGTAGAAGATCACCCACAGACCCGGGCATCTCATCCGCGGGACGACCCGTCAGCATACCTACAGACATAACTCTGTTAGCAGGCTTCTTCGCCGAACTCTTTTTAACAAGTTCGTTCAAGCACTTACTGAAAATGTCGTCGAAGCCGCTGATTCTCCTTCACGGAGTTGGGCACGAACGTCTTTTAGTTCCACGCCCAGCTGGGTGCTGGCATCCTGGAGATTATTTTTTTCCTGCCTAACCCTCGTAAGCACGCTCTCGCCGGCCTTTAGCCAGCGTAAGAAATGTTGCTCATCCGGATTTCCTCCGGCGTCATCTGCAATATTTGTTGTCAGATTTGCACATATGCCGCACTCTATGCGGTATCAATCATTTTAAATATGTGTTACCAGAGGGGGTCTTCTTGGACTTCTCTTCTGCGGCCAGTGCGGCCTGAAGTTGGGCTTTGCACTCTTCAAGCTCATGGGATAATTGGGTATTCTTTTCTGTAAGAACCTGCATAACAAATGATCCTTAAATCAGTTATTCTAACTGTTTCAAGTCTCAGGGGCTACTGATATATATAATCATCAAATTTTCTCACCCGTATGTCCTTTACATACTGGTCCGTGGCTCTGGCTAGACCATTATGAGCAGCACGGAGGTACGCGTCTCCTGAGTTGGAGGCATCAAATGCCTCTTGGGAGAAACAAGCGTCACGGAGAACGGCTCGGCGACGCCTGTGGTTCATGGCGCTCTCCACTTCGGAATTTGTAGCGGATATTTTATCCGCATCCTCGGTCGGAGGAACATCCGGCACACGCCTTGTATCCGCTCCCGCTTTCGTGTCCGGCCCTGGAGCTCGGCTGGTTGAAGCGCGATTGGTACCCTCTTGGGATATGGTTCGGCGAGCGTTCTTCTTTCTAGGAATACGGGCGTCATTATGTCTTTAAAAACGCCAATCAGGGATGAGATGTTGCATCATACCTCTGCGTCGGCGTCTCCGTCCGGACCGCTTTCCTTTTTATCCTGTCCGGCCTTGGAGCCCCTTGTAGGCTAGTCGCCGCGAGTTCGGCGCGGTGTCTCGAAGGCCTCCCCTGTAAAACACCATTTGCATGATAAGCAAATTGTGCAGGGACTAATCCTTTTCAAAATGTTGGGACTTCGGTCTCAGTCACCTGCGAAGCTGGGAGCAGCCCGGGGTAATCGGCTGTAATGGCTACCAAGGCATCGTTGCTGCCAAATTGGTAAAAATACCCCATCGATCAGCTCCACGGATATGTCCGGATCCTCCTGGAAGGCCGGGTCGAGGGATCGCTCAGGATCCTCTGGTTGTGGAGATGGGCTGCTGATCTCCCTTACAGCCTTACGCAATTCCTGTGAGGAGTCCGCACAGTAAAATACTTAATTATGGGAATATGAAACGAATGGACATAGAAAGTGTTGACCTACCCAGCTTGGAGGATTGTACATGGAAAATCCACCCTGTGGATTGACGCGGAGGAATTCCTCCTCCTCTCCCTTGAACAAACCGGACAAGATTTTTGCCAGAGCGGCAGTCGATTCCGGCCCCTTGCGGCCGCAGTGGGTGGCGTCATCTTCCCCGTTGAAATCCCACATAGGGTGGCCTCGATATTGAAGCGGCTGCACCCCCCCCCCCCCCCCCCCGCATAATGCATATTGCCATAACCTCGGTCGTGGTCAGTCCTGATTGGGCCAATACCTTTATCTGGTCCATCAGGTAAAGGACGTCTCTATCATCTTCCTCCTGGGGGCTCCTTGGTCGCCAGCTCAGGCGCTTCCTCAAAGGAGCATTATCAAACTCGGGAAGGCCGATCCGAATAGGGTCCGGAAGAGGGACATCCTGTAACATCCCAAATTTTCAATTTGGAATGTTATACATTAGATCATCATTGCATATCATATTTTATTTGCATTTGGTTTTTGATCCTAGAAATTCTACGCAACTCAAGGACCCACGGAGAGAGTTGGGGATTTCGTTATTTTCATATTTGAGTTTTCTCAAATTTTGAGAATAGGATCATTTGATTTTAATTATTTTATCATCAATAATTTCTATTACAAAAATATGAGAGAGGGAATAAAATGACTTTCCCAAAATAAAGAAATATTGAGGATTTAATAATAAAATCAAACGAGATTTTATTTCGGAGTTTTTCGCTATTTTATATGAATTTAGGAAAAATATGCGTTTTTCAAAATTGCATTTAGGCCCCCAAATAAATGTTCACTTTGTCTGGCTTGATTTTAGAAGTCGGGGAAAATTTATTTCGGGATTTTTGGAGTCCGTTTAGTATTTCTTTTATTTGTTTTTCTGCGTGTAATTGTTTAAAAAAATGTCCGAACCGACCTACGGGCCGTGCTAGGCCCGGACTCCCCCGGACCCAGCCTTTATAAGCCGCCGGCCCACCCCGGGCCGAAACCCTAGCCGCCGCCCGCCTCGAGCCAGCGCCATTGCCGCCGAGCCCGCCGACGCCGCGCCTGGCCGCGCGCCACCTGCCGAGGTTGCCTCGAATTTCATGCCACCGGTTTTTCTCGAAAAGCCGTTCGGTTTTTCCGTCGGTTTTTCGTCGGTTTTTTTAGTTTCCGTTTTTTTATTTAGATCGGTTTTTTCGGTTTAGGTTAAATAGCGAGCGTTCGCTCGTTCGTTCGTTTTAACGGACGTGTTCGTCGTTTAGATCCAGATAACGAACGTTCGTTCGTTAATCTGTTTGTCGTTTTTTTTTCTCGGATTTTCCGCGATTGTTTCTGATCGCGATTTCTGATCCGATTTTCATTTTAGTATAACTTTTCGCTCTTTTATCATAATCAGCCGATTCAAGCGCCTGGAGTTTCGTATCGAAAACCTCTATCCGTTTAGCCAACTTAAACAAGTTTTTGCTTCTGTAAAATTTGACTTAGATCCAGATTAGTAAAATGAAGTTGTTTTCTTTCGTAGTTTGACTTTCGTTGCTTCGTTTGATTTGATTCTTTTTGCAAACCGGAGTTCTTAAGTTGAACTTTCTGGTTAGATCTCTTATTTGAGTTTTACCTGTGCATTAGATGAGTACTTATTGTACGCTTGTTTGTTTGTTTGTTTGTTTGTTTGCGATAGAGTACCCGGAGTGCGCCGCCTGTTACTTCGAATCTCTAGGTTTCGCCGATCTTCAGCAAGGCAAGTAACACTTTGATCATACCTTCCTATTACCCAGTTTTTATTGCATTACATCAATCCTCAAACATTGCATGATTAGGATCTAATTAAATTGTGGGATGGGAAGTAGTTGAGGTAGTACCTACTACCTGTTTTATTATCAAACCTTTGGGAGTTACTTCTACGTTTGCTTATTATGCCATGCTATGCTAGTAGACGTGTATTGGGTGAGTGATATCCATGACAGATGTGAGATTGTTAATTAATAGTTTATCTAAGGTGGCAACTTAAACACACATCTGGGTGGATTGAGGTACCTGGGTTTTCCAGGATTACTGCTTCTTTTGGACCGCCACCCAGGCTCAAAGGGATCATGAGATTTTTCATACTAGAAACTTCCGTGTGCAGCCACAAGCTATTATGGGCTCTAGCATAGTTGATTAAGTCGTGCGAAATCTTACAGGATAGACTAGCAGATGTAGGGGAAAGTAGGTGTACCGGTCTATCCATCGTAAGGTGCTAGCGCTTCTGAAAGACTATGTCTCGGTCATCCGTTTCTCAAACACCATGTAGTGCGAGAAATCCAACGGAGGCGATCGAGTCTTGTGGGGAAAAGTGCGCAAACCTCTGCAGAGTGTACAAACTAATCATGGTTAGCCGTGTACCCGGTTATGGACGTTTTGAGTATCTAGTACTTGGATTATCATGTGAAATCTCATCATGTTACTTAAATTAATTTTGTTGGGTTTAATGATGATGCTTAATTGGGATTTAGGATGCTGTCAACCATTCTAAATTTTTAACAAACACCATGATAGTTAAATAAAATTTATTCCTTTGCGGTAGGAAAAAGCGGCTTTACATAAAAAAGCTGTAACCATAGAGCTTTCCACCAGCCATATATGCATGTAGTATAGCTCTGTTCTTCCATTACTCTCTATGTGTTACATTGCCAGCATATTCCATGTGCTGACCCATTTTCGGGCTGCAACGTTTCATGTTGCAGACTTTTCAGACAACGAGTAAGGTGCTATTAGGTCGTGGTTCTATACTCAGTGATGCCGTTGGAGTTGATGGACTCGCTTATCTTCCAAGCCTTCCGTTGTTATCGTTATTAGATGGCCTTAAGCCATATTTATTGTAATAAGTTCTCTTTGAGACATTCGATGTAATAAGTGTGTGATTGCTACTCTGTTATAAATCTTCAAGTACTGTGTGGTGTCAGGATTACTGATCCAGGGATGACACCTGAGCACGTAGATCGACTGCTTTGAGGTCCGGTCGCTACAAAGATGGTATCGAGCACACGCCGATCAGAGACACGACCACTAAGCTAAAGCCCTAGATCAGTACTCTCTTCTCATTTTTGACTCCTCATCTTTTCTACTCTTTTAGGATGATGGAAGCGAGGATCAAGTTCACCCAGCCGGATGAAGATACACCTTTTGGACGACACCTGAAGGAAGTCACCAAGTATCTGAACATCGGAATACCAAGCTTCACCGGGACCTACAACGCCACTTTACCCGAAGAGGAGCGTTGGAAGATTCAAGCTCAAGTTCCAGGAAGGACGTTTGCGCCAGTCACGGAGCCCATAGAGTGTGTTTTTAATGCACCAACGGAGTGCAGGAAAGAGCATGGCAGCTCACATAACCATGGGACGCATTGGAGAAGTCTACCAAGAAGACCTTAATGATACTATCTACCAGATTTGTGGGCGCCGAGATGAACAATGGGAGATAATTAGCACCAAGAAGGATAGATCCATTGCAGCTTTCATCCAAGAGTTATACCAACACATTCGACGCCAGGAGAACCAGATGTGCGCAGACATGATGGAGTTGAAGAAAGCAAAAGCCAAGATTATTGAGCTAGAAGGAGAACTGAAGGCCACCTGCAAGGACTGCATGGATGAGATTGTAGCTCTAGTGAGACAAAACGGCGATCTTAAGGAGAATATTGAAGAACTCATGGGGAATTCAGCACCCGGAGGAGAAGATGAAGATTACACCTGTCCAGAGAACTACATCATCATCGACGACATCGATTCCGATCCTAGTGATGATGATTTTGAAGACGAAGCTGGAGCAGATATCATGGAGTCTTCATCGGAGCAGTTTTTCTAGTAGACTACCATAACAGTAGTAGTGTTCCACCATGTACATAGTATAGTCCACGCACTTTTGTGATAGTTCTAGACCGATTGTATGCCCTTGTTTGATTGAATGAAGTGATTTTGTGTGCATTTGTCTCATGTGCATTTGGGTAGTGTTTTCTCTTTAGACCTCATTCTATTCTTAATTCTCATCTTTTCTAAACCCTCAGATGCCTCCGAGACGTGACAATGGATTTGCTTTCCCACCGGAGCTCACTCAGTTGATCCAGCAGCAAAATGCTTTGATGCAGTTGTTAGTCCAACAACAACAACAACAACAACAACAACAACAACAACAACAACAACAACAACAACAACAACAACAACAACAACAACAACAACAACAACAACAACAACAACAACAACAACAACAACAACAACAACAACAACAACAACAACAACAACAACAACAACAACAACAACAACAACAACAACAACAACAACAACAACAACAACAACAACAACAACAACAACAACAACAACAACAACAACAACAACAACAACAACAACAACAACAACAACAACAACAACAACAACAACAACAACAACAACAACAACAACAACAACAACAACAACAACAACAACAACAACAACAACAACAACAACAACAACAACAACAACAACAACAACAACAACAACAACAACAACAACAACAACAACAACAACAACAACAACAACAACAACAACAACAACAACAACAACAACAACAACAACAACAACAACAACAACAACAACAACAACAACAACAACAACAACAACAACAACAACAACAACAACAACAACAACAACAACAACAACAACAACAACAACAACAACAACAACAACAACAACAACAACAACAACAACAACAACAACAACAACAACAACAACAACAACAACAACAACAACAACAACAACAACAACAACAACAACAACAACAACAACAACAACAACAACAACAACAACAACAACAACAACAACAACAACAACAACAACAACAACAACAACAACAACAACAACAACAACAACAACAACAACAACAACAACAACAACAACAACAACAACAACAACAACAACAACAACAACAACAACAACAACAACAACAACAACAACAACAACAACAACAACAACAACAACAACAACAACAACAACAACAACAACAACAACAACAACAACAACAACAACAACAACAACAACAACAACAACAACAACAACAACAACAACAACAACAACAACAACAACAACAACAACAACAACAACAACAACAACAACAACAACAACAACAACAACAACAACAACAACAACAACAACAACAACAACAACAACAACAACAACAACAACAACAACAACAACACAACAACAACCACCTGTTGATCACTTAACCCGTTTTCTTAGGCTGAATCCACCGGTGTTCTCCAGTAGCATCGAGCCGATAGTAGCAGATGATTGGCTCCGCAAGACAGGGAGGGAGTTGACCACTGCAGGATGTACAGATGGGGAAAAAGTGAAATTTGCCGCACATCAGCTTGAAGGACCAGCAGCAGCATGGTGGGAGAATTTTACTGACCACTTACCACTAGACAACTGTCACATGGGAACAGTTTCAGCAAGCTTTCCGAACTGCCCATGTTTCAGCAGGAGCTATGGCCATGAAGAAACGTGAGTTTCGCAACTTGCGCCAAGGAGGACGGACAGTTGGCCAGTATGTGGATGACTTTAGTAAACTAGCACCTTATGCCCCGGATGATGTTGCTACTGATGCGGCCAAGCAGGAGAAGTTTCTGGAAGGACTGAATGACGAGCTGGGTATGCAGCTGATGGTAGCAAGTCTCAACAACTACCAGGAGTTGGTAGATCATGCTCTTATGATTGAAGGGAAGCAGCAGCAGATTGAAAACCGCAAGAGGAAGTATGGACAGGGGAAGTACAACTCAGGAGCTCAGCAGAAGCCCCGTCTTACCCCTAAACCGGGCGTTCAATTTCAGCATACCCATGGAGGAGGTAGCTCGCACAACCATAATGGCCCCAAGAATGGTAATGGGAATGGAGGAAGCAACGACGAGCTGTACCACCCCATCAACCCTGACCAAGAGAGACTTGAGTCAAATCACTGTTTTAAGTGTCGAAGATGGACATTATGCCAATGAATGTCACGAAGGCCGTAATGGCAATGGAAGCTCGGGAAGAAGCCGAACCCTTTCGGCGGGACAAGTGAACCACGTTAATGTGGAGGAGGTTGAAGCCCGACTGATGCACGATGTCGGTAAGTTTTTGGTTAAGTCATTTCTTGCACTCGTTCTTTTTGATCTTTGGTGCATCGCATTCATACATATCAAGGGATTTGTGGATAAGTATAACCTGCCCTCTAAGGTTCTTAAAACACCTATGCTAGTAAGCTCACCAGGAGCGGAGTATATGGCCAGTCAAGGATGTTTCCAAGTGCCATTAAGTATAGGAAGGCATGTTTTCCCAACGGATTTAATTGTTCTGGAATCCCAAGGTTTGGATGTAATTCTCGGTATGAATTGGCTGTCGATGTATGGGGGAAACATCGATTGCGCCAGTAAGACAATTTTGCTCACGGCCTTGAAGGAAGAAGGATCAAGTATGTATCCGGCATGCGCCAAACAGGACACAAGTAAATTCCTTATCGGGAGTTGTGCGGGAGGAAGTACCGATGGTAAAGGATTTCCACGATGTATTTCGGAGGAGTTTCGGGCATGCCACGGATAGAGATATTGAGTTTTATTGAGCTTTTGCGGGCAGGCCAATATTGAAGCGACCATACAAGATGCCCGCAAAGGATTTGGTGGAGATTAAGAAGCAGATTAAGGAGTTACTGGATAAAGGTTACATTCGCCCAAGTTCGTCACCTTGGGGATCACCAGTACTTCTAGTGGAGAAAAAGGATGGATCGTAGGATGGTAGTTGATTATCGCGGACTGAATGAAGTAACAATCAAGAACAAGTACCCACTACCGATGATCAATCATTTGTTTGATCGATTGCAAGGAGCTAAGGTGTTTTCCAAGATTGATTTGCGATCAGGGTACCATCAATTGAAGATTCGAGAGCAGGACATACCTAAGACAGCTTTCACCACAAGATATGGGTTGTATGAGTACACCGTTATGTTTGGTCTGACTAAAGCACCTGCCTATTTTATGAACATGATGAACAAAGTTTTTATGGAGTTTTTGGATAAGTTCGTCGTGGTGTTCATTGATGATATTCTGGTTTACTCGAAGAATGAAGAGGAACATAAGGAACATTTGCGATTGGTACTTGAGAAGCTCAGAGAACATCAGTTGTATGCCAAGTTCAGCAAATGTGAGTTTTGGTTGAAGGAAGTAGGATTTCTCGGACACGTTATATCCGGAGAAGGAATAGCAGTTGATCCCACAAAGGTTATCACTGTGACCAATTGGGGAGCACCAACAACAGTTGGAGAGATCCGGAGTTTTCTTGGACTCGCAGGATACTACCGAAGATTTATTGAGAACTTCTCGAAGATTGCAAAGCCTATGACGGAGCTGTTGAAGAAGGATACTAAGTTCACATGGACTGAGGAGTGTGAGGCAAGTTTCCAGGAGTTGAAGAAACGTTTGGTTACCTCACCAGTGTTGATTCTGCCAGATCAGGCCAAGGATTATGAGGTGTATTGCGACGCTTCACGTCGAGGACTTGGAGCAGTGCTTATGCGGGAGGGAAGAGTTGTTTCGTATGCTTCGCGACAACTGAAACCTCATGAATTGAATTATTCCACGCATGATTTGGAGTTAGCAGCCGTAGTGCATGCATTGAAAACATGGAGACATTTCCTCATTGGAAACCATTGTGAGGTGTACACGGATCACAAGAGTTTGAAGTACATTTTCACGCAGAAGGAGTTAAACCTCAGACAAAGGAGATGGTTGGAGCTCATCAAGGATTATGATATGAGATTGCATTACCATCCCGGAAAGGCTAATTTAGTAGCTGACACATTGAGCCATAAGAGCCATGTCAATACACTAATGACGGGAGAAATGCCAAAGGAGTTAGCCGAGGATCTTCGTGAGCTATGTTTGGAAATAGTTCCGAGAGGCTATGTAGCAGCATTAGAGATTCAGTTAACTTTGATGGATAGAATCGAAGAAGCTCAGAAGACTGACAAGGAGATTGCCTCTATAAAGGAGAAAATGAGCGAAGGAAAGGCTAAAGGATTTCGCGAGGATGAGCACGATACCCTGTGGTTTGAAGACCGTGTTTATGTGCCCAATGACCCGGAGATCAGGAAGTTGATTCTGCAAGAGGCGCATGATTCACCGTATTCGATTCACCCCGGAAATACCAAGATGTATTTGGATTTGAAGGATACTTTCTGGTGGACCGGAATGAAGAAAGATATTGCGGAGTATGTAGCAGTTTGTGATGTATGTCAGAGAGTAAAAGCAGAGCATCAGAAGCGGCAGGATCAAGCATGACCATTGCCGATACCCGAATGGAAGTGGGATAAGTTAGGCATGGATTTTATCACGGGATTACCAAGGACTCGTTCCGGCTATGACTCGATTTGGGTTGTAGTTGATCGGTTGACGAAGGTAGCTCATTTCATACCGGTAAAGACCACTTACACCAGTGCTAAGTTGGCAAAGATATACATGACTAGGATAGTATGTCTGCATGGAGTTTCAAGGAGTATCGTATCAAATAGAGGAACCCAGTTTACCTCAAAGTTCTGGAATCAGTTGCATGAAACTTTGGGTACCAGGCTAGAGTTCAGTACAACTTTTCATCCACAGACAGATGGACAGACCGAGAGAGTCAATCAGATTTTGGAGGATATGCTGAGAGCTTGTGCGCTAGATTACGGATCTAGTTGGGACGACAATTTGCCATATGCAGAGTTCTCTTACAACAACAGTTACCAAGCCATCTTGAAAATGGCCCCTTTCGAAGCCTTGTACGGAAGGAGGTGCAGGACACCGTTGTCGTGGGACAAAGTTGGAGAACGCCAGTTGTTTGGACCTGATTTGATTAAAGAGTCTGAACAGAAGGTGAAGTTGATTCGCGATAGGCTCAAGGTAGCCCAGTCCAGGCAGAAGAGCTACGCAGATTCTAAACGCAAGGAGACGATTTACTGAAGTCGGAGATGAGTTTATCTTGATATCTCCACTATGGGGATTAAGCGTTTTGGAGTTAAGGGAAAGTTAGCGCCACGATTTGTAGGACCATACCGAGTTTTGGAGCGTATGGGAGAAGTGGCCTACAAGTTGGAATTGCCCGAAGGATTGTCAGGAGTTCATGATGTGTTCCACGTTTCTCAGTTAAAGAAGTGCCACGCGGAAATGGCTGACATGCCTTTGAGAGACACAGTGCCATTGGAAGCAATTCAGTTGGATAACAATTTTACCTATGAGGAGAAACCAGTTAAGATTCTCGAGTTTTCCAGCCGAGTCACCCGCAGCAAGGTTATCAAGTTTTGTAAGGTTCAGTGGAGCCACCACACGGAGGATGAAGCCACCTGGGAACGAGAGGAAGATTTGCTCAAGGACCACCCTCACCTATTTTCTAGCCAACCCGAATCTCGAGGGCGAGATTCATCTTAAGGGGGGTAGGTTTGTAACATCGCAAATGTTCAATTTGGAATGTTATACATTAGATCATCATTGCATATCATATTTTATTTGCTTTTGGTTTTTGATCCTAGAAATTCTACGCAACTCAAGGACCCACTGAGAGAGTTGGGGATTTCGTTATTTTCATATTTGAGTTTTCTCAAATTTTGAGAATAGGATCATTTGATTTTAATTATTTTATCATCAATAACTTCTATTACAAAAATATGAGAGAGGGAATAAAATGACTTTCCCAAAATAAAGAAATATTGAGGATTTAATAATAAAATCAAACGAGATTTTATTTCGGAGTTTTTCGCTATTTTATATGAATTTAAGAAAAATATGCGTTTTTCAAAATTGCATTTAGGTCCCAAATAAATGTTCACTTTGTCCGGCTTGATTTTAGAAGTCGGCAAAAATTTATTTCGGGATTTTTGCAGTCCGTTTAGTATTTATTTTGTTTTTTTTCTGCACGTAATTATTTAAAAAAATGTCCGAACCGACCTACGGGCCGTGCTAGGCCCGGACTCCCCCGGACCCAGCCTTTATAAGCCGTCGGCCCACCCCGGGCCGAAACCCTAGCCGCCCGCTCGAGCCTTGGCCACCGCCACCGCCGAAACGACGCCGCCATGCCGCCGATGTCATTGCCCGCGCCGCCGCCGGAGCCGGAGCCGACCCGCCGCCCGAGGTTGCCTCGAATTCCGCGCCGCCGGTTTTTCTCGAAAATCTGTTCGCTTTTTCTGTCGGTTTTTTTTAGTTTCCGTTTTTTTATTTAGATCTGTTTTTTTTTGGTTTAGGTTAAATAGCGAGCGTTCGCTCGTTCGTTCATTTTAACGAACGTGTTCGTCGTTTAGATCCAGATAACGAACGTTCGTTCGTTAGTCTGTTCGTCGTTTTTCTTTTTCTCGGATTTTCCGCGATTGTTTCTGATCGCGATTTCTGATCCGATTTTCGTTTTAGTATAACTTTTCGCTCGTTTATCGGAATCAGGCGATTCAAGCGCTTGGAGTTTCGTCTTGAAACCCTCTATCCGTTTAGCCAACTTAAACATGTTTTTGCTTCTGTAAAATTTGACTTAGATCCAGATTAGTAAAACGAAGTTGTTTTCTTTCGCAGTTTGACTTTCATTGATTCGTTTGATTTGATTCTTTTTGCAAACCGGAGTTCTTAAGTTGAACTTTCTGGTTAGATCTCTTATTTGAGTTTTACCTGTGCATTAGATGAGTACTTATTGTATGCTTGTTTGTTTGTTTGTTTGCGATAGAGTACCCGGAGTGCGCCGCCTGTTACTTCGAATCTCTAGGTTTCGCGGATCTTCAGCAAGGCAAGTAACACTTTGATCATACCTTCCTATTACCCAGTTTTTATTGCATTACATCAATCCTCAAACATTGCATGATTAGGATCTAATTAAATTATGGGATGGGAAATAGTTGAGGTAGTACCTATTACCTATTTTATTATCAAACCTTTGGGAGTTAATTCTACGTTTGCTTATTATGCCATGCTATGCTAGTAGACGTGGATTGGGTGAGTGATATCCATGACAGATGTGAGATTGTTAATTAATGGTTTATCTAAGGTGGCAACTTAAACACACATCTGGGTGGATTGAGGTACCGGGTTTTCCAGATTACCTGTTTTTTTTGGACCGCCACCTGTGCTCAAAGGGATCATGAGATTTTTCATACTAGAAACTTCCGTGTGCAGCCACAAGCTATTATGGGCTCTAGCATAGTTGATTAAGTTGTGCGAACTCTTACAGGGTAGACTAGCATATGTAGGGGAAAGTACGTGTACCGGTCTATCCATCGTAAGGTGCTAGCGCTTCTGAAAGACTATGTCTCGGTCATCCGTTTCTCAAACACCATGTAGTGCGAGAAATCCAACAGAGGCAATCGAGTCTTGTGGGGAAAAGTGCGCAAACCTCTGCAGAGTGTACAAACTAATCATGGTTAGCCGTGTCCCCGGTTATGGACGTTTTGAGTATCTAGTACTTGGATTATCATGTGAAATCTCATCATGTTACTTAAATTAATTTTGTTGGGTTTAATGATGATGCTTAATTGGGATTGAGGATGCTGTCAACCATTCTCAATGTTTAACAACCACCATGATAGTTAAATAAAATTTATTCCTTTGCGATGAGGGAAAAGCGGCTTTACGCAAAAAAAGCGTAACCATAGAGCTTTCCACCAGCCATATATGCATGTAGTATAGTTCTGTTCTTCCATTACTCTCTATGTGTTACATTGCCAAAGATATTCCATGTCTGACCCGTTTCGGGCTGCAACGTTTCATGTTGCAGACTTTTCGCATTGACGAGTAAGGTGCTTTTAGGTCGTGGTTCTATACTCAGTGATGCCGTTGGAGTTGATGGACTCGCTTATCTTCCAAGCCTTCCGCTGTTATCGTTATTAGATGGCCTTAAGCCATATTTATTGTAATAAGTTCTCTTTGAGACATTCAATGTAATAAGTGTGTGATTGCTACTCTGTTATAAATCCTTCAAGTACTGTGTGGTGTCAGCATTACTGATCCAGGGATGACACCTGAGCACAGAGATCGGACTGTTTGAGGTCTGGTCGCTACACATCCTCCATATAAAACCACTCCGAAGGCCAGTCCTCGGACGCCTTCTTCGGGGTTCCGGATAGGTATCCGGTCCCAGCGACGCGCCATACTTCAGCTCCGCCCACTTGATATATTGACCCCCTCTGCGAGCGGGGCACAAGGCAGAACAACTTCTTCCGCAGTGCAAAATGAGCCTCGCAGCCCAAGAACAACTCACAAAGAGCTACGAAGCCAGCGATGTGAAGTATGGATGCAGGGGTAAGGCTATGCAACTGGAGGCCGTAAAACTCCAGGAGCCCTCGGAGAAATGGATGGATTGGAAATCCGAGCCCCCTTAATAAATAAGGGACCAGACATACCCGCTCCCCCTTAGAGGGGTTGGGAAGGCTCTCCGCTTGCTCCCCGCCATTATAGGTGGCGATTCCGGCCTGAACTGGGACCATATACGCTGGGGGGAGAAATCCCTGGGTCTGAAGCTTGACTAATTGGCTGTGCGAGACGGAACACCTCTCCCAATCTCCGGGCTTAGGACTGGGGGAGCGAGAGGAGGAACTACGCTGGCTGGCCATGTTGGAATGGATTTTTTTCAGGCACGCTCCGATGGATGCTCGCTGAGGGAAGATGGTGCGATTGGATCTGAGGATCCTCGTCTATTTAATAGACAGCTCGTTTGCATAGCTAGGGGGGTAAATGTAAAAACACCCTGGCCCCTTGCATTCGCTTGACGCGTGGAAGGTGGCCATTATTCGGCACGGAAGCCAAGGAGCACAACATTTACAAGAAGCCGGACACTATTTAACAGGTATTCGGAATTTGGAGAAGAACCCGCCTTGCAATGCCGAAGACAATCTGCGCGCCGGACTCATCGTCATTGAAGCCTGGTTCGGGGGCTACTGAGGGAGTCCTGGATTAGGGGGTATCCGGACAGCCAGACTATAACCTTTGGCCGGACAGTTGGACTATGAAGATACAAGATTGAAGACTTCGTCCCGTGTCCGGACGGGACTCTCCTTGGCGTGGAAGGCAAGCTTGGCAATACGGATATGTAGATCTCCTTCCATGTAACCGACTATGTGTAACCCTAGCCCCCTCCGGTGTCTATATAAACCGGAGGGTTTAGTCCGTAGGACACAATCACAACAATCATACCATAGGCTAGCTTCTAGGGTTTAGCCTCTCCGATCTCGTGGTAGATCAACTCTTGTACTACCCATATCATCAATATTAATCAAGCAGGAGTAGGGTTTTACCTCCATCGAGAGGGCCCGAACCTGGGTAAAAACATCGTGTCCCTTGTCTCCTGTTACCATCCGCCTAGACGCACAGTTCGGGACCCCCTACCCGAGATCCGCCGGTTTTGACACCGACAATGACCATAAAAGATATTGCTCATATAAATAGAACAACCATTATTTTCAGATTTAAATGAATAACCATCTCGCATCAAACAAGATCCAGATATAATGTTCATGCTCAACGCTGGCACCAAATAACAATTATTTAGGTCTAAAACTAACCCCGAAGGTAGATGTAGAGGTAGCGTGCCGACGGTGATCACATCGACTTGGAACCATTTCCCACGCGCGCATCGTCACCTCGTCCTTAGCCGCCTTCGCTTAATCCATAGTCCCTATTTGAGTTGCAAATATTAGCAATGTAACCAGTATCAAATACCCAGGTGCTACTGCGAGCTCTGGTAAGGTACACATCAATAACATGTATATCACATATACCTTTGTTCACCTTGCCATCCTTCTTATACGCCAAATACTTGGGGCAGTTCCGCTTCTAGTGACCAGTCTGTTTGAAGTAGAAGCACTCAGTCTCAGGCTTTGGTCCAGACTTGGGTTTCTTCTCTTGAGCAGCAACTTGTTTGTTGTTCTTCTTGAAGTTCCCCTTCTTCTTCCCTTTGCCTTTTTTTCTTGAAACTGGTGGTCTTATTGACCATCAACACTTGATGCTCCTTCTTGATTTCTACCTCCGCAGCCTTTAGCATTGCAAAGAGCGAATAGTCTTATCCATCCCTTGCATATTATAGTTCATCACGAAGCTCTTGTAGCTTGGTGGCAGTGATTGAAGAATTCTGTCAATGACACTATCATCCGGAAGATTAACTCCTAGTTGAATCAAGTGATTGTTATACCCATACATTTTGAGTATATGTTCACTGACAGAACTATTCTCCTCCATCTTACAGCTATAGAACTTATTGGAGACTTCATATCTCTCAATCGGGGCATTTGCTTGAAATATTAACTTCAACTCCTGGAACATCTCATATGCTCCATGACGTTCAAAACGTCGTTGAAGTCCCGGTTCTAAGCCGTAAAGCATGGCACGCTAAACTATTGAGTAGTCATCAGCTTTGCTCTGCCAGACGTTCTTAACATCGTCAGTTGCATCTGCAGCAGGCCTGGCACCCAGCGGTGCTTCCAGGACGTAATTCTTCTGTGCAGCAATGAGGATAATCCTCAAGTTACAGACCCAGTCCATGTAATTGCTACCATCATCTTTCAACTTTACTTTCTCAAGGAACGCATTAAAACTCAACGGAACAACATCACGGGCCATCTATCTACAATCAACATAGACAAGCAAAATACTATCAGGTACTAAGTTCATGATAGCTTTAAGTTCAATTAATCATATTACTTAAGAACTCCCACATAGATAGGCATCCCTCTAATCATCTAAGTGATCATGTGATCCAAATCAACTAAACCATGTCTGATCATCACGTGAGATGGAGTAGTTTTCAATGGTGAACATCACTATGTTGATCATATCTGCTATATGATTCACGCTCGACCTTTCGGTCTCAGTGTTCCGAGGACATATCTGCATATGCTAGGCTCGTCAAGTTTAACCTGAATATTCTGTGTGTGCAAAACTGGCTTGCACCCGTTGTAGATGAACGTAGAGCTTATCACACCCGATCATCACGTGGTGTCTCGGCACGACGAACTTTGGCAACGGTGCATACTCAGAGAGAACACTTTTATCTTGAAATTTAGTGAGAGATCATCTTATAATGCTGCCATCAAACAAAGCAAGATAAGATGCATAAAAGATAAACATCACATGCAATCAATATAAGTGATATGATATGGCCATCATCATCTTGTGCGTGTGATCTCCATCTCCGAAGCACCATCATGATCACCATCGTCATCGGCGCGACACCTTGATCTCTGTCGTAGCATCGTTGTCGTCTCGTCAACTATTGCTTCTACGACTATCGCTACCGCTTAGTGATAAAGTAAAGCAATTACGAGGCGTTTACTTGCATACAATAAAGCGACAACCATATGGCTCTCGCCATTGTCGATAACTCGGTTACAAAACATGATCATCTCATACAATAAAATATAGCGTCATGCCTTGACCATATCACATCACAACATGCCCTGTAAAAACAAGTTAGACGTCCTCTACTTTGTTGTTGCAAGTTTTACGTGGCTGCTACGGGCTGAGCAAGAACCGTTCTTACCTACGTATCAAAACCACAACGATAGTTTGTCAAGTTAGTGCTGTTTTAACCTTCTCAAGGACCGGGCGTAGCCACTCGGTTCAACTAAAGTTGGAGAAACTGACACCCGCCAGCCACCTGTGTGCAAAGCACGTCGGTAGAACCAGTCTCGCGTAAGCGTACGCATAATGTCAGTCCGGGCCGCTTCATCCAACAATACCGCCGAACCAAAGTATGACATGCTGGTAAGAAGTATGAATTGTATCGCCCACAACTCACTTGTGTTCTACTCGTGCATATAACATCTACGCATAAAACCAGGCTCGGATGCCACTGTTGGGGAACATAGTAATTTCAAAAAAAATCCTACGCACACACAAGATCATGGTCATGCATAGCAACGAGAGGGGAGAGTGTGTCCACGTACCCTCGTAGACCGAAAGTGGAAGCGTTAGCACAACGCGGTTGATGTAGTCGTACGTCTTCGCGATCCGACCGATCAAGTACCGAACGTACGACACCTCCAAGTTCAGCACATGTTCAGCTCGATGACGTCCCTCAAACTCCGATCCAGCCGAGCTTTGAGGGAGAGTTCCGTCAGCACGACGGCATGGTGACGGTGATGATGATGCTACCGACACAAGGCTTCGCCTAAGCACCGCTACGATATTATCGAGGTGGAATATGGTGGAGAGGGGCACCGCACACGGCTAAGAGATCACGATATCAATTGTTGTGTCTCCAAGGGGTGCCCCCCTCCCCGTATATAAAGGAGTGGAGGAGGGGGCTGGGGCCGGCCGCCCTAGGCGCGCCCCATGAGGAGTCCTACTCCCACCGGGAGTAGGACTCCCCCCTTCCAAGTGGGAGTAGGAGAGGAGAGGGAAGGAGAGAGGGGGGGAAAGGAAAGGGGGGCGCGGCCGCCCCTGGCCTCCCCTCCTCTTCTCCACTAGGGCCCAATAGGCCCATTAGTCTCCCCGGGGGGTTCCGGTAACCCCCCGGTACTCCGGTATGTGTCCGAAGCTACCCGAAACCATTCCGGTGTCCGAACATAGTCGTCCAATATATCGATCTTTATGTCTCGACCATTTCAAGACTCCTCATCATGTCCATGATCATATCCGGGACTCCGAACTACCTTCGGTACATCAAAACACAAAACTCATAATACCGATCGTCATCTAACTTTAAGCGTGCGGACCCTACGGGTTCGAGAACTATGTAGACATGCCCGAGACTCGTCTCTGATCAATAACCAATAGCGGAACCTGGATGCTCATATTGGCTCCTACATATTCTACAAAGATCTTTATCGGTCAAAACGCATAACAACATACATTGTTCCCTTTGTCATTGGTATGTTACTTGCCCGAGATTCGATCGTCGGTATCTCAATACCTAGTTCAATCTCGTTACCGGCAAGTCTCTTTACTCATTCCATAATACATCATCTCGTAACTAACTCATTAGGCACAGTGCTTGCAAGGCTTATAGTGATGTGCATTACCGAGAGGGCCTAGAGATACCTCTCCGACTATCGGAGTGACAAATCCTAATCTCGAAATACGCCAACCCAACAAGTACCTTCGGAGACACCTGTACAGCACCTTTATAATCACCCAGTTACGTTGTGACGATTGGTAGCACACAAAGTGTTCCTCCGGTAAACGGGAGTTGAATAATCTCATAGTCATAGGAACATGTATAAGTCATGAAGAAAGCAATAGCAACATACTAAACGATCAAGTGCTTAGCTAACGGAATGGGTCAAGTCAATCACATCATTCTCCTAATGATGTGATCCCGTTAATCAAATGACAACTCATGTCTATGGTCAGGAAACATAACCATCTTTGATTAACAAGCTAGTCAAGAAGAGGCATACTAGTGACACTCTGTTTGTCGATGTATTCACACATGTATCATGTTCCCGGTTAATACAATTCTAGCATGAATAATAAACATTTATCATGATATAAGGAAATAAATAATAACTTTATTATTGCCTCTAGGGCATATTTCCTTCACTAGACTCAACTTCGGCCAAGGAGTTTGGAAGGGGGATTCCTACAGTCAGTCGGCTCTGATACCAACTTGTGACGCCCCCGATTCAATCGTACGCTAATCATGCACGCAAACGTGTATGATCAAGATCAGGGACTCACGGGAAGATATCACAACACAACTCTAAAAACACAAATAAGTCATACAAGCATCATAATACAAGCCAGGGGCCTCGAGGGCTCGAATACAAGTGCTCGATCATAGACGAGTCAGCGGAAGCAACAATATCTGAGTACAGACATAAGTTAAACAAGTTGCCATAACATGGCTAGCACAAACTGGGATACAGATCGAAAGAGGCGCAAGCCTCCTGCCTGGGATCCTCCTAAACTACTCCTGGTCGTCGGCGGCGGCCTGCACGTAGTAGTAGGCACCCTCGGTGTAGTAGGGGTCATCGTGGACGGTTGCGTCTACCTCCGGGGCTCCAACCTCTGGTTGCGACAACCAGGTAAAAAGGAAAGGGGGAAAGAGGGAGAAAGCAACCGTGAGTACTCATCCAAAGTACCCGCAAGCAAGGATCTACACTACATATGCATGGGTATCTGTGTAAAGGGGCAATATCGGTGGACTGAATCGCAGAATGCCGTAATAAGAGGGGATAGCTAGTCCTGTCGAAGACTACGCTTCTGGCAGCCTCCATCTTGCAGCATGTAGAAGAGAGTAGATGGTAAGTTCACCAGGTATCATCGCATAGCATAATCCTACCCGGCGATCCTCTCCTCGCCGCCCTGTTAGAGAGCGATCACCGGCTTGTAACTGACACTTGGGAAGGGTGTTTTTATTAAGTATCCGGTTCTAGTTGTCATCGGGTCAAGGCACAACTCCAAGTCGTCCTGTTACCGAAGATCACGGCTATTCGAACAGATAAACTTCCCTCCAGGTGTGCACCACATTACCCGACCGCTCGATCCCTCTGGCCGGGCACACTTTCCTGGGTCATGTCCGGCCTCGGGAGATCAACACATCGCAGCCCTGCCTAGGCTCAACAGAGAGGTCAGCACGCCGGTCTAAATCCTATGCGTGCAGGGGGTCTGGGCCCATCGCCCATTGCACACCTGCACGTTGCGTGGGCGGCCGGAAGCAGACCTAGCCTCCCTAATACAAGAGCAGGCGTTCCAGTCCAATCCGGCGCGCGCCGCTCAGTCGCTGACGTCACGAAGGCTTCGGCTGATACCACGACGCCGGTTGCCCATATCTTGTCCCACGTGGCGGTTAGTGCATATAAGGTCAACGACCCAACTCAGATCAAATACCAAGATCTCGTTAAGCGTGTTATTATGAAGTAACCGCGGACGCCGACCAGGGCCAGGCCCACCTCTCTCCCAGGTGGTCTCAACCTTCCCTGTTGCTCCGCCACAAAGATCCACCCAGAAGGCCGTCAGGACAATGGTCCTTTTAGCCCCCAATCCGTGAATCACTCGCGGGTACTCTACGAGCCGACCCGACTTTAGTCACCACAAGTATCATACATTATGTTTATAAGTATATACCTGTGATCACCTCCCGAGTGATCACGGCCCAATAGTATAGCACGGCAGACGGACAAGAATGTAGGGCCACTGATGGAATACTAGCATCCTATACTAAGCATTTAGGATTGCAGGTAAGGGTAACAACTGTAGTAGCAAAGACATGCTATGCATCAGGATAGGATTAACGGAAAGCTGTAACATGCTACACTACTCTAATGCAAGCAGTAGAGAGAAGAATAGGCGATATCTAGTGATCAAGAGGGGGCTTACCTGGTTGCTCTGGCAAGGAGGGGTCGTCAACACCGTAGTCGATTGGGGCAGCAGTGGCGTCGGTCTCGGTGTCTAACGAGAGAAGAGGGGGAAGAAACAATAAATATAAAGCAAACATACGCATGATGATACATGACATGGCAATGAGCGATGCTAAGTGTGCCCTAACGCAGTGCTACACGATACCGAGGAAGGAGGAACCCATCCGGGAAAGTTTTCCCGGTTTCGGACAAATGTCGGACAGGTGACCAGAGGGGGAATGTTCCAAGTTTGGATAGTTAGAGGTATCCGGCGGGTATGTGGGTAGCGTACACTGATTTGACTCATCGTTCTGAGCAACTTTCATGTAGAAAGTTTTTCGATCCGGGCTACGGTTGAATTCCTATGCATTTCCGAAGTTTTCTGAAAATCTCCAAAAGTCTGCCAAGTCTGAG
Source organism: Aegilops bicornis (assembly GCA_021605145.1). Classification (NCBI taxonomy): domain Eukaryota; kingdom Viridiplantae; phylum Streptophyta; class Magnoliopsida; order Poales; family Poaceae; genus Aegilops; species Aegilops bicornis. The sequence continues at coordinate 124,834,845 of CM038672.1, read as the reverse complement.
AAGACCTCTGTTTTAAACACCACTTAGCCGTTTTCCGGAGGCTATTTCTATTGATCTGTACCTCCTATGATTTTATGCCTTATATCAATTGTGAGCAATTTTCCGCTATCTACATGTTTGTATCACTTTTATCTATATTAAAGTTCATTTGCTTGATCATCAACAGCTCTAAAGTAGCCATGAAAATAAAGCTGTTTTTCGGTTTTTCTGTTAAGAGAACTTAGAACTTTGTGATTTTCGTAGGAATAAAACCACACATTATCTGAAACAGGTCCAATGGAACAAAATGTAGCTTGTTACGTCTACTTTCTGTTCATATAATTTTTACCCATGTTAGGACTTGTCTTATCGTTGATTAGGGGCTGTTTAGAGAGCCAGTCAGCGTAATGTCAGTAAAGCTAGCTACTGCTACAGTAACTGAATGTTACTATAGCGGTGCAGCATAGCAGGCAGCGGCAACAAAGTAGTTACGGGCGAAGCCGGCCCGGCCATGGCGCGGTCAACCGCGCGCGTGGCCAGGGACATGCATGAGCAGCTGCAGCGTCGAGCAAGCAGCGATGCTGCGCGGGGCTAGCGAGCGCAGTAGGCGGAAGCGGCTGCAGCGCAGAGGGCGACGCACGGACCCGGCGAGGCTGTGCGGAGGCGGGCACGTTCAGGCGAAGGCGGGCGCGACCGGCGTGGTGAATGCAGTGACGGAGTGCGCGCGACATGGCTGCAGTTACGGTGAGCGCGGCTGTAGTAGGCGGAGCGGGTGCACGCGTGGGCGCAAGGGGAGCGGCAGCGACGGCAGCGCTTGAAGGCGCAGCCTTGAAGCGGGCAGGGCAGCGACAAGAGCTGTGAGGCGGCAAAGAAAAAAGCAAAGCATCGGCAAGGAGCAGCATGACACACACGTCTGCAGACACAGACGCCACGCTGTGAGAGCCGGGTGTGCTCAGGGACGGCGGCTATGGGTGGTGTTCGTCAACGGGAGTAGAGGAGAAAGGGAGGAGGGGACGCGCGGCTCACCGGGAGCATGTAGGTGTGCAAAAGGCAGCTTGGGGAAGGCTCGCTTGCTCCGGAACCGTCGTGGAGTGCGTCGGAGCCGAGGAAGAAGAAGACGAGGCGTGGTGGCGATGCAGGCGCTCCGGGGTAGATCCCGTCCACGTAGCCGACGTAGTTTACGACGACGCGGCAGCTCGACACATCCTCAAGCGCTGGGGAGCTCGGTGGGCGCGACCGGGCGAGGTGGCCGGTGACGGACACGCCCGGCAAGGTGAATCCCGAGCGGAAGGGAGGAAGTAGGAGTGGGGAACGAGGGGGAGAAGGCGGATCTGGGGGGATTGAGAGAGTGGAGCAGGGGGAGAGGACCGAGGAGGCGGGGCAGTCCTTATCCCCTCGCCCATGCCAACGAGCTGGTCCGGCGGGGCTCGCCCCTGTAGCGACTGGTTGGGGACTCGGGGGGAACAGGGCGATCAACCGGGGTGTGGGGTTGGGCTGGCTGGATCGGCCTGTTGGGCTTGGCCCAGCGGCAACGTAGTTTTAGGCCTTCTTCTATTTTTTCGTTTTTCTACCTTTTCTTTTACAGAAACAGTTTTGTATTTAAATAAACCATCAAATGACTTTTGCAGATAGTGGAACTTGGCCAATAAATGCAATGCAATATTTGGCCTTGCCATAAAAAGTTTGGAGCTTAGTTGAACTCACTTGAATTTTGCTTAAAAGTAAATGGGTTAAGTGGGATTATTTTGGTCCTGTTTTAAATAGGTTAGAGGCGATTTAACTCAAATAATGTTTGTTTATGCATGCAAACTAAGTAGTGAATATTTTCAACCCAACGAACATTTTTATTTGACAGTTTGAAGAAATGAAAACTTATCTTGAAATCTGAATTTGAATTGAGTTTGAAATATTTCTTAATTGATTTTTTTGGCATAATGATGATGACTTGGCATCATTAACGTGGAGTTAATGTAGCTTAATTATCCGGGCATCACAATATAACTCACCTGGAGTGGGCAGGGAAGTAAGCTCGATGATATCTTGAGCTTTGGCTTCGTGATGAATACCTGTCATCCACTCAAGGACCCAAGTCTTCGGATCCCTGTTGTAGCCTCGAATGTGTAGAGTGGCATAGAACTGCAGCAGAAGCTCTTCATTCCAGTGTTCTTTGTGAGTCACAAAGGGCAGAAGACCAACATCCCGAAAGCAGTCAAGAGCCTCTTCAAGACATGGCAGCCCAGCCATAGCATCACAATCCAGACGCTTGTGTGGAAAGATCCGGTCTTGGTTGTACAAGATGCATGAGTAATAGCTTCGCTGCTGATGGCTCCAAAATCTGTCAGAGGAGATCTTGGGCTTCGTGTATGGGTTCTTGGCATTGTCAAAGAAAGTATTGTGCTCTCTAAAGCTGAGTACCCTGAATGAGCCCTGAGTGGTGACATCACTTGGAACCCTTGGCAGACGTGGCTTTGGCTTCTGAACTTGAGGCCTCTGCTCCACATGATAATCATACTGTGGCCCGGGAGCAGTGGGTGGAACCATGATTGGCCATCGGACTGTGACGAGCTCACCTTCACGATTGAATGCACATTCCATGGTATGTGGCCTTGGAGGAGGAACGGCGCCATCAGAGATGATAGGTGTCACTGTGGCTTTAACATTCACATTTGCTTCGGGCTACACATTGTCTTCGACCATGACTGAGTCATTGGCTTCAGTGGTGTTGTTGGTGGTAGCCTCATGGTTTTCAACCTCCATCTGTTTAACGACAGGATGGTCGGGCACAATCACATTCTCTTTGAGAATGACTGGATCACTTGCTGGGGGTGTGACTTCTCTTTCTTCTTCTTTTTCTTCTTCGGCTGATGCAGCCAGAATGTCTTCAGCAGTCTTGGCTTCAGACTCTGAGGCAGTCGCAGAAGGAGTGGCTTCAATAAACACTTGACGTGCTATTGAGCTAGTGTGTTGCGCTTCTTCTTCTGGAATGCTCAACATGGAGACCTATGGCCGGAGGCCCTTGCGAAGCCCGCAGAACGCTGGCGACGCCTTTGGAGAAGGAGTGGTCTATTCCATGTAGTCTTCATCATCAAGGACTGAAGAAGTAACTTGAGCAGGGGGAGTACGAGGTGTCTCATCTTGCACTGGGGTGTCTTGTTGTTGGCACTCAACCCATGAGTCATCTTGAGCAATTGGTGTCAATGGATGACCAATGCTAATAAGTTCACTTCTCGCTGGAGCAGGCGATGATACCGACTGGGGCTCGAGCTGAGGAAGGACTTCATTATCATGCACATTGTTGTCATGACCAATGTCTTCAGCTGTGTTGGGGTCAGCAGCTGGAACTTCTTCACTTGCATGAGCCTCTGTGGAAGCAGGCTCATGGATCACAAGGCGATGCTCTTGGTTGGTTGAAGCAGGAAGAGTGACTGAGATAGGTTCAACTATGAGGGGCTCTGGGACAGCAGCACGCTCTTTCTTTGAAGACTTTGAAGCCTTTGTCTTCAATTTCTTCTTGGAGGGAGCATCATCAGAGGTGTCCTTGAGATTCCTCTTCCTGGCTTTGGCTTCAGCATGCCTGGTTTTCTTCATCTCTGAAGATGCTGATGGGACCTTTGGCTTTGAGCCAGTCATGCTGGCAGGGAAGAATATGCTTGGTCGTTCCTGCCATTGAGCTTCAGGTTAGGCTTCAGTAGACTTCTTCTTTTGCTAGGCAGCCACTCTGGGGTCGATGCCAGGACGCCCAAGAGCCTTTCTCTTCTCGGCTTCCTTATGCACTTGAACACATTTCTGCGCATAATACTTCATGCGCTCGTGTGAGCCTTTGGCTTCTTCACGCTTCTTGTGGAATTCTTCCTTAAGATCATGCAGCATCTTCTTGAAGATTTGCACATCAGCCACACTGAGTTTGGCCATGTGCTTCTTGAAATGCGCCTTCTCATGATCAATCTTGTTCTTGAGCTCGACGACTTTCTGAGCAAAGGCCAATTCATTTGCAATAGCTCCATGAAAAGTGACACTGATGTCCACTGGCAGCTGAAGGTCATCAATACTGATGCTCTGGTCGTCAAACCATTCATCGGTGAAGTTGTTCAATATATCAACATCAAAGAGGGGCAGATCATTGAAGATCTCCGCCTCTTGCTTGCTCTTGATCAACATCTCTAGAGCTTCATCACCAAGATCTTCATCACTTGATAGATCAATGGTGTCTTCCTTGTTGCGCAGAACGGCAACATGAGTCAGGTTATGCCCAGAAATTTTCTTGGGCTTCTTGGTCTTCTTGGTCCTCTTGGACACACGAGACAGGTCTTCAGACTGCACACTAGGTTCAGGAGGTGCATCCTTCAATGGCTTCATAGTTGAAGTAGTTGGTGCAGCAGAGGGCTTTGAAGCTTTTGTCTTCTTCTGCTGCTGCTTCGATGGTACAGGAGCATCTTCGGAGTCTGCGTCATGTGCAGACTGATCAACTGTGGCCCGCTGAGCAGCAATGTGGGAGAGGAGCCCATTGAAGCTAGTGAAGGGCTTGATGACATTGGGATTGGCTTCGCGAGTGCCATCCTGTCTTGGGGCAGACAGCTCAGGGTTGAAGTTGAGTCTGAAAGCTTTTCTGTTCTTTGCAGCTGACTCCTTAGCGAACTGACAGTTGCGCTTGAAGATATTGTCGTCACGATATCATAGAAAAGATGATGGGTCGGCATTTTCAGGTTGCGGTCCTCGGACCATGCAAGGATAGAAGCCTTGGGCAATAGCTTCAGGCTTGGACTTGGGTTGCAGATTTCTGTATAGAATATCGCCCCACGGGCGCTTGATAGCATTCTTCTCAGCATATTCAATAGTGACGGAGTTGTACTTGAACCACTGTTCTGCCCAATATCTTCGGATCCATTGGATCCTAGTCTTGCGCTAATTGCAGTTCTCCTCAGGACCAGTCTTGTATAGTTCATGCAGATCCGGAGGCAGATCTAGAGCGGTATTGCCACGGCGCTGCCTGCCACCCTTCCTTGCAGATTTCTCTGAAGCCATAATATTCAGACAGATAGGCTTCAAGATAGTGAAAGGCTTCCGTCTACTGGTGAGACAAGAACTGGCTTCAGGAGAGTGAATATGATGTTGTAAGAACTCTGCAAATGAATGCAGACTATGAGAACTAAGGGATTCTCCCACGGACATGTACCTGTAAAAGCATTAGAGATGCGAGGGAAGGGGAAGAGGTCATATGCATTATCATAAGATTTTGAAGATAAATCAGTTTGAAGACATTGACCTCATAAAGTGAAGACATTCACTTATTTGAAGAGTGTTGGTTCCAGATTTGTACGAATCCATGAATAAGTACAAGTGATGAATCTAACTAGTTATGAAGCATAAGTGAATATACTTTGCAAGTTATGAGATTCAGAAAGAGACAGATCCAGATTTGGAAGTGTAGAAACCACTTTTGGTTGAAGTGGCTGGATTTGACAGATCAAAAAGACTGTAAAAAGTGAGATTTATTTACCCCAACGAACTGCTAGACGAGGCAGAAGGGAGGCCGAGCAGTCCAATCTCCCGCGCCCTAACCTGCCGGCGGAAGACACCTACGGCGGCGGCGGATAAGACGAGGTCCGCGGCTGGTGTGAGGACGGCGTCGAAGAGGTCGCGACAACTAAGCGCTTTGTCTCCGGCGTCGACGCGAGCTAGCGGTGACGCTAGGGTTTGAGAGAGGTGGCGAGGTGGAAGAAGAGATAATGACCGCGCGGGATGGGTATTTATAAGGTAAAGGGATGCACAGCGCAATTACGCAGGTGCCCCTGGCGGTTCACATGTGATGGACATGTGGCATGCATGCAACTCCTTGGAAGTTGTTCCATGTTCCCACGCATGCCTGGTTTGTTGGGTGGTCGTTCCGGCTTCTCCGGTATTCAGGCAAAAGAGATATAACATTGAAAGCAGTTTTAAATGTGTATCTCTGTATCTTCAGCTGACAAGGACCCAGTGAAGATATTCGACACGTTTCAACCGAATGCATATGACTAGATAGCTAGAATTTTAGGTAGAAGCATATAAGGGGTGAGGGTCCGATCACATTCACTTAGTTCGAAAAAGGCAAGTTCAAAGACATAGCTATAAGTGAATGCTGTAGAGGACAGAACACACACACACACACACACACACACACACAGATATATATATATATATATATATATATATTCATCAAAAAGACCAAATCAACATTGCGAAGATAACCTAGAAGACAAATCAATGTTGAAGACAAACCAAATGCGAAGATAATGCAATCATGAGGCCAAAAGAAAAAATCTTTGAGAAAGTTTGGTGGTGGCGTTACCCAGCGTATAGGAAGTATTAGACCAAGACACGGTGCACAATTATCGTGGCGCTCCGAAGTCAAATTCCGCATTAATGTATTCAAACTTAGAGTGTATGTCTTCATTGATTGAAGATGTACGTTACTTCGTGTTTGCACATCTAAGTCATCAACATGCATAAGCGTTAGGATGTGTGTCCAATCACAAGACATTTGAGGATTCTAAGATATTTAGCTCACACCGCAACTTGCAAAACCTTTTCTCATCCAAGGGCTTTGTGAAGATATCTGCCAATTGCTCTTCAGTGTTGAAATGAATGATATCAATATCTTCCTTCATGACATGACCTCTGAGAAAGTGATGACGGATCTGAATGTGCTTTGTCTTCGAGTGCTGGACTGGATTGTTGGCAATCTTGATGGTGCTTTCGTTGTCGCAGTAGAGTGGCACATGCTTCAGGTGGATGCCATAGTCCTTGAGAGTTTGCTTCATCCATAGAAGATGTGCGCAGCAAGATCCAGCAGTTCGGATTCAGCAGTGGAGAGTGATACACAGTTCTGCTTCTTCGAAGACCAACAGACAAGAGATCGTCCAAGAAAGTGACATGTGCCTAATGTGGACTTGCGATCAACCTTGTCACCATCATAATTAGCATCTGAGAATCCAACTAGATCAAACTCTGAGCCCTTTAGATACCATAATCCTAGTGTTGGGGTGTAAACCAAATATCGAAGAATTCGCTTCACAGCTAAGTGATGCGATTCCTTTGGTGCCCCTTGGAATCGGGCACACATGCAAATGCTAAGCATTATATCAGGCCTAGATGCACATAAGTAGAGTAAAGAACCAATCATGGAGCGGTATACCTTTTGATTGAACTCTTCACCATTGTCGTCAGGGCCCAATTGGCCTTTGGTTGGCATTGGCATCGTGTACCCTTTGCAGTCTTGCATTCCAAACTTCTTCAGGCAATCTTTGAGATATTTTTCTTGTGAAATGAAGATGCCATTGCTCTGCTAACGGATTTGAAGACCAAGGAGGAATTTCAGCTCACCCATCATGGACATCAGATATTGCTCTTGCATCATATGCCCAAACTCATCACTGTATCTATTGTCAGTGTAGCCGAACATAATGTCATCCACATAGATTTGGCATACAAACAGTTCACCATCATATGTCTTCGTGAAGAGAGTGGGGTCTAGGGAACCAGGTTTGAAGGATTTGCTCTTCGGGAAGTCTTTGAGTGTGTCATACCAAGCTCGAGGTGCTTGTTTGAGACCATATAGTGCCTTGTTGAGCTTGTATACCATGTCAGGATGCTTTGGGTCTTTAAAACCAGGTGGTTGTGCAACATACACTTCTTCAATTTTGCCATTGAGAAAGGCACTCTTTACATCCATTTGGTACAATAGAATGTTGTTGTGGTTGGCATAGGCTAGCAGTATGTGAATGGCTTCAAGCCTAGCCACAGGAGAAAATGTTTCATCGAAGTCAATCCCTTCAACTTGTGTGTAACCTTGAGCAACGAGACAAGGCTTGTTTCTCACAACTTGACCATGCTCATTTTGTTTGTTGCGATAGATCCATTTGGTAGCGATGATGTTGTGCTTGCGAGGATCTAGACGCTTTACAAGCTCCCATACATTGTTCGGCTCGAACTGTTGAAGCTCTTCTTGCATAGATTGAATCCATGCAGGTTCCATGAAGGCTTCATCAACTTTCTTGGGTTCAGATATTGGGACAAATGCAAAGTGCCCACAGAAATTTGCTCGATGTGTTGCTCTTGAACGAGTGAGTGGACCTAGTGCATTTATGCTATCAATTATCTTCTCAATTCGTACTTCATTTACAACACGAGGATGAACTGGACGAAGATTTTGTCCTTGCTGTTCATTGTCTTTATTTTCAGCATTGACTTCAGGCTGAGCAGTGTCTTCAGGCTGATTAGGTGCAGAAATGATGATTTCCTCTTCACCAGGCTTACGGAGGTATGATTTCTCCAAAGACTCATAAGCTTGATAGATTCACTTGGTGTAGCTTCATCTAGCACATTTAGCAGTGCTCTCTTTGTGAGCCGTTAGTCTCATCGAATCAAGACATCCACAGTTTCAACCACTTTGTAGTGAAAGAGGTTGAAGACTCTGTAGGATTGCGAATCCTTTCCGTAGCCAAGCATAAAACCTTCATGTGCTTTCGGTGCAAATTTTGAAGTGTGATGTGGATCCTTGATCTAGCACCTAGCACCAAATACTCTGAAATAGCTGGTGTTTGGCTTCTTACCAGTCAGGAGCTCATATGATGTCTTCTTTAGGAACTTGTGAAGATAAACAAGGTTGATGACGTGGCATGCAGTATCAATAGCTTCAGGCCAGAACTTCCTTGGAGTCTTGTACTCATCAAGCATCGTCCATGCCATCTCAATGAGGGTTCTATTCTTGCGCTCCATGATGCCACTCTGCTGAGGTGTGTATGGAGCCGAGAACTCATGTGTGATGCCCATTGTATCAAGATAAGTGTCGAGGTTGGTGTTCTTGAATTCTGTGCCGTTGTCACTTCAGATGTGCTTGATCTTGAGGCCATAGTTGGTCAAGGCACGATTGGCGAATCGTCTGAAGACATCCTGCACTTCAGTCTTGTAGAGAAAATTATGTGCACCCATGTATATCTCGAGTAATCATCAACAATGACGAAGCCATGGAGGAAAGCAGTGGTAGTGAGGGTAGAGTAGTGAGTAGGGCCGAATAAGTCCATGTGAAGCAGCTCGAAGGGACGTGTCGTCGTCATGATTGTCTTCGAGGGATGCTTGGCCCGAGTCATCTTTCCGGCTTCGCAGGCGCCACACAGATGATCCTTCTTGAACTTGACGCCCTTGATGCTTATGACATGCTTCTTCTTCGCTAGAGTGTACAGGTTCCTCATGCCTGCATGCCCTAGCCTCTGATGCCAGAGCCAGCACTCTGAAGCTTTTGCTAGAAGGCATATGGCCAGTTGTGGTCCTGCTGAGAAATCTACCATATACAGATCGTCTTTTCGATATCCTTCAAAGACTAGAGATTTGCCAGATTCCATAAGCACAAGGCAACGATATTTTCCAAATATCACAATCATGTTCAGATCACAAAGCATTGAGACAGACATTAAGTTGAAACGAAGGGATTCAACAAGCATCACTTTATCCATGTGTTGATCCTTTGAGATTGCAACTCTACCTAGGCCCAATACCTTGCTTTTACCAGTGTCAGCAAATGTGATGTGACTTTTGTCAAACGGACGTAGGGTTGAATCCATAAGAAGACTTCGATCACCAGTCATGTGGTTTGTGCATCCACTGTCCATAATCCACTCAGAAGCCTTTGGTGTCGTACCCTGCAGTGCAGTTTGGGGGATAGGCTTCACCAAGGGAAATGTGAAGCATAAACATTTGACGAACAAGCATATTATCAAAGTTCAGATCCTGGTTAGGGTAGATAGAATGTTTGTCAAGAAATCCTGGGACGAAATACATAGTAAGACCATTCTGGCATTTTATCTTGCGTCCCACAAGATGTTTTTGGTCCCCAGCATAAGCATCAGAAGCCTTTGATTTCTGGCTGGAGACCTTTCCCTGCAAAAGAGAGTTAATTTTTGTTAGCCACCCACATCTTCAAGGGTGGCTTAGAAGCTATGAGTCTAAGTGCAGCATCTGAGAATTTTGGCTTTGGGGCCCTAGCAAATAGCCTTGCAGGAGGTGAATAATACTCATAAGAATAAGCAGAAAAGTTCTTGGTCTTATGAACATAGCGGTTTGATGAAACACACTCATATTCATAAGTCTGAGTATGGTTTCCCTGCAAAACATTGGCGTTAGGGTGACTCTGGTGAGTCCTCTGTCTGTATGAAGCCTTTGGACCATATGAAGCCTTTGGTCTGGGGTTTGTCTTCTTCCTGTGTGGTGTCATGATGACATTCACGGGAAGCTTCTCAAGACAACTTTTGGGCACCCAGATCTTCTTCAAAGGTGGTCCATTCCTGCAGTTAGTACCAATATACCTGGCAAACACTTCACCATTATGATTCTTAAACAGTTTATAGTTTGCATCAAAGGATTCATCAATAATAATTGGGTTAGCACAAGTGAAGCCAGATAAGGTAGATGGATCCACTGAAGGTCCCTTTGTAGCAACCCATGTGGTCTCGGGGTACTGCTCAGGCTTCTAGCATGAACCATCAACATTCATTTTCCTCTCGAACCCAACACCCTCTTTCCTAGGGTTTCGGTTCAGAATCTGTTTCTTGAGGACATCACATAGTGTCTGATGCCCTTTGAGGCTTTTGTACATCCCTGTTTCAAGCAATGTCTTCAACCTGGCATTTTCATCAGCAGTAGTAGTGGTATCCTCAGTAGAGGGGTTAGTTACCACATTAGTAGTTGAAGATATTGCAACAGTAGCAGCAGTAGAACATTCGGCAATAGAGACAACATTATCATGCTCAAGACATTTTAGACATGGTGGCTCAAAACCTTCCTGAGCGGAACTGATATGTTGAGCGCGGAGTAACTCGTTCTCCTTTTGAAGATCTTCATGAGTCGCTCTCAAGTTCTCAAGTTCTTGCTTCCTTTGAAGATAATCATAGGAAAGCTTCTCATGAGTAGTTGAGAGCGTTTCATGACGACTTTCAAGTTCCTCATACTTAACGTGAAGATTTTTAACGTCTTCAATTAAGGACTGAGTTCGAGTCATTTCCGCGTCCAACAGGTCATCGCTTTTGTCTAGCAACTTTTGAATATGTTCCATAGCAGTTTGTTGTTCAGTTGCAATTTTAGCAAGTGTTTTGTAGCTAGGTTTAGATTCACATTTAGAGTCATCTTCACTGGATGTTTGAAAGTAAGCATCGCGTGAGTTTACCTTAGAACCACGTGCCATGAAGCAGTAGGTAGGAGCAGAGTCATCCTCATCATCAGCATCAGCATTGGTGACGAGGCCATTGTCTTCAGTGTCGAAGATGGACTTGGCGACATAAGTTGAAGCTAGAGCCAGGCTTGCCACACCTGAATCGGACTCCTCCACAGACTCCACCTCCTCAGAAGCAGACTCCTCCTCTGAATCCATCTCCTTGCCAACAAACACACGAGCCTTGCTTGATGACCTCTTCTTGTGTGATGAAGACTTTGAAGATTTCTTCTTCTCACTACAAAAAAAATACACTTCTGTGATGATACATGTTTGTCACAGTAGGTCACGTTTTCTTTCATGCATGTACATCCATGACAAATTTATGACAGAATCAAGATAGTCATACCTGTGCTGTTGTAGAAGTGTTCCATGACATTACCAAAATTATCATCACGGAAGTGTTCACTTCCATGACGATAAATCATGCGTCATAGAAGTGCTTTCGTCAAGGGTGACCGACATGTGGCATCGATCGTAACGGCTCGCCGTTAAGCTATCGGGTCCGGTTTTGGAACCGATAACCCGTTAACAGCCCGGACCAATGGGGATTTTCCACGTGTAAAATTCTCATTGGCCGACGGAACCACATGTCAGCTCCTCGTTGGGACAGATGTCATCCACTCATTGACAGGAGGCGCCTATGATACGTTGACACGTGGCATGGCCCAATAGAGGCCCATTCCGGTGAAAAGGCCGGCCCAGCTAAAGGCCCACCATGTTTTTTCAGACACTAGTGGGTGAAGGAAATATGCCCTAGAGGCAATAATAAAGTTATTATTTATTTCCTTATATCATGATAAATGTTTATTATTCATGCTAGAATTGTATTAACCGGAAACATAATACATGTGTGAATACATAGACAAACAGAGTGTCACTAGTATGCCTCTACTTGACTAGCTCGTTAATCAAAGATGGTTAAGTTTCCTAGCCATTGACATGAGTTGTCATTTGATTAACGGGATCACATCATTAGGAGAATGATGTGATTGACTTGACCCATTCCGTTAGCTTAACACTCGATCGTTTAGTATGTTGCTATTGCTTTCTTCATGACTTATACATGTTCCTCGTAACTATGAGATTATGCAACTCCGTTTACCGGAGGAACACTTTGTGTGCTACCAAACGTCCCAACGAATCGGGTGATTATAAAGGAGCTCTCTGGTGTCTCTGAAGGTACATGTTGGGTTGGCGATTTCGAGATTAGGTTTTGTCACTCCGATAGTCGGAGAGGTATCTCTGGCCCTCTCGGTAATGCACATCACTATAAGCCTTGCAAGCAATGTAGCTAATGAGTTAGTTACGGAATGATGCATTACGTAACGAGTAAAGAGACTTGCCGATAACGAGATTGAACTAGGTATTGGATACCGACGATCGAATCTCGGGCAAGTAACATACCGATGACAAAGGGAACAACGATGTTGTTATGCGGTTTGACCGATAAAGATCTTCGTAGAATATGTAGGAGCCAATATGAGCATCCAGGTTCCGCTATTGGTTATTGACCGGAGACATGTCTCGGTCATGTCTACATAGTTCTCGAACCCGTAGGGTCCGCACGCTTAACGTTTCGATGATAGTTATATTATGAGTTTATATGTTTTGATGTACCGAAGGTTATTCGGAGTCCCGGATGTGATCACGGACATGACGAGGAGTCTCGAAATGGTCGAGACATGAAGATTGATATATTGGAAGCCTATGTTTGGATATCGGAAGGGTTCCGGGTGAAATCGGATTTATCGAGTACCGGAGGTTACCGGAACCCCCCGGAGGTTAATGGGCCATAGTGGGCCTTAGTGGAAGAGAGGAGAGGCGGCCAGGGCAAGGGCCACGCGCCCCTCCCCCCTAGTCCGAATAGGACAAGGAGAGGGGGGGCAGCGCCCCCCCCCTTTCTTCTTCTTCTCCATCTCTTTCCCCTCCACTCCTAGTCCAACTAGGAAAAGGGAGGGAGTCCTACTCACGGTGGAAGTAGGACTCCTCCTGGCGCACCCCCTTGCTCCTTTATATATGGGGGCAGGGGGGCACCCCATGGACACAACAATTGATCGTTTGATCTTTTAGCCGTGTGCGGTGCCCCCTCCACCATAGTCCACCTCGATATCTTGTGGCGGTGCTTAGGCGAAGCCCTGCATTGGTAGAACATCATCATCGTCACCACGCAGTCGTGCTGACGAAACTCTCCCTCAACACTCGACTGGATCAGAGTTCGAGGACGTCATTGGGCTGAACGTGTGCTGAACTCGGAGGTGCCATGCGTTCGGTACTTGATCGGTCGGATCGTGAAGACGTACGACTACATCAGCCGCGTTGTGCTAACGCTTCCGCTTTCGGTCTACGAGGGTATCTAGACAACACTCTCCCCTCTCATTGCTATGCATCACCATGATCTTGTGTGTGCGTAGGATTTTTTGAAATTACTACGTTCCCCAACAGTGGCATCCGAGTCTGGTTTTATGCGTAGATGTTATATGCACGAGTAGAACACAAGTGAGTTGTGGGCGATACAAGTCAAACTGCTTACCAAAGATGTCATACTTTGGTTCGGGCGGTATTGTTGGATGAAGCGGCCCGGACCGACATTACGCCAGACGCTTACGCGAGACTGGTTGTACCGACGCGTGCCGCATTACGTGTAGTCTGGCGGTGACAGTTTCTTCAACTTTAATTGAATCGAGTGTGGCTATGCCCGGTCCTTGAGAAGGTTAAATCAGCACTAACTTGACGAACTGTCGTTGTGGTTTTGATGCGTAGGTAAGAACGGTTCTTGCTCAGCCCGTAGCAGCCACGTAAAACTTGCAACAACAAAGTAGAGGACGTCTAACTTGTTTTTGCAGGGCATGTTGTGATGTGATATGATCAAGGCATGATGCTAAATTTTATTGTATGAGATGATCATGTTTTGTAACCGAGTTATCTGCAACTGGCAGGAGCCATATGGTTGTCGCTTTATTGTCTGCAATGCAATCTCGATGGAATGCTTTACTTTATCACTAATCGGTAGCGATAGTCGAGAATCATAAGTTGGCGAGACGACAACGATGCTACGATGGAGATCAAGGTGTCGGCGCGGTGACGATGGTGATCATGACGGTGCTTGAGAGATGGAGATCACAAGCACAAGATGATGATGGCCATATCATATCACTTATATTGATTGCATGTGATGTTTATCTTTTATGCATCTTATCTTGCTTTGATTGACGGTAGCATTATGAGATGATCTCTCACTAAATTATCAAGGTATAAGTGTTCTCCCTGAGTATGCACCGCTATGTAAAGTTCTTCGTGCTGAGACACCACGTGATGATCGGGTGTGATGGGCTCTACGTTCAAATACAACGTGTGCAAAACAGTTGCACGCGCGGAATACTCAGGTTAAACTTGACGAGCCTAGCATATAACAGATATGGCCTCGGAAAACTGGAGACCGAAAGGTCGAGCATGGATCATATAGTAGATATGATCAACATAGTGATGTTCACCATTGAAAACTACTCCATCTCACGTGATGATCGGACATGGTTTAGTTGATTTGGATCACGTGATCACTTAGATGATTAGAGGGATGTATATCTAAGTGGGAGTTCTTTATTAATATGATTAATTGAACTTTAATTTGTCATGAACTTAGTCCTGATAGTATTTTGCAAATAATGTTGTAGATCAATAGCTCGCATTGTTGCTTCCCTATGTTTTATATGTGTTCCTAGAGAAAACTAAGTTGAAAGATGATAGTAGCAATGATGCGGACTGGGTCCGTGATCTGAGGATTATCCTCATTGCTGCACAGAAGAATTATGTCCTTGATGTACCGCTAGGTGACAGACCTATTGCAGGAGTAGATGCAGACGTTATGAACCTTTGGCAAGCTCGATATGATGACTACTTGATAGTTTAGTGCACCATGCTTTACGGCTTAGAATCGGGACTTCAAAAATGTTTTTGAACGCCAAGGAGCATATAAGATGTTCCGAGAGTTGAAATTGGTATTTCATACTCATGCCCGTGTCGAGAGGTATGAGTCCTCTAACAGTACTTTGCCTACAAGATGAGGAGAATTGCTCAGCTAGTGAGCATGTGCTCAGAATGTCTGAGTACTACAATTGCTTGAATCAAGTGGGAGTTAATCTTCCAGATAAGATAGTGATTTACAGAGTTCTCTAGTCACTATCACCAAGTTACTAGAACTTTGTGATGAACTATAATATGCAAGGAATAAAGGAAACGATTCCCGAGCTTTTCATGATGATGAAATCGATGAAGGTAGAAATCAAGAAAGAGCATCAAGTGTTGATGATTAACAAGACCACTAGTTTCAAAAAAAGGGCAAAGGTAAGAAGGGGAACTTCAAGAAGAACGGCAAGCAAGTTGTTGCTCAAGTGAAAAAGCCCAAGTCTGGACCTAAGCATGAGACTAAGTGCTTCTACTGCAAAGGGACTGGTCACTGGCAGTGGAACTACCCCAAGTAATTGGCGGATAAGGATGGCAAAGTAAACAAAGGTATATTTGATATACAGATTATTGATGTGTACTATACTAGTGTTTATAGCAACCCCTCAGTATTTGATACTAGTTCAGTTGCTAAGATTAGTAACTCAAAACGGGAGTTGCAGAATGAACAGAAACTAGTTAAGGGCGAGGTGACGATGTGTGTTGGAAGTGGTTCCAAGATTGATATGATCATCATCGCACACTCCCTATACTTTCGGGATTAGTGTTGAACCTAAATAAGTGTTATTTGGTGTTTGCGTTGAGCATGAATATGATTTGATCATGTTTATTGCAATACGGTTATTCATTTAAGTTAGAGAATAATTGTTGTTCTGTTTACATGAATAAAACCTTCTGTGGTCATACACCCAATGAAAATGGTTTATTGGATCTCGATCGTAATGATACACATATTCATAATATTGAAGCCAAAAAGATGCAAAGTTAATAATGATAGTGCAACTTATTTGTGGCACTGCCGTTTAGGTCATATTGGTGTAAAGCGCATGAAGAAACTCCATGCTGATAGGATTTTGGAATCACTTGATTTTGAATCAGTTGATACTTGCGAACCATGCCTCATGGGCAAGATGACTAAAACTCCGTTCTCCGGAACAATGGAGCGAGCAACTGACTTATTGGAAATCATACATACTGATGTATGTGGTCCAATGAATGTTGAGGCTCGCGGTGGGTATCGTTATTTTCTCACTTTCACAGATGATTTGAGCAGATATGGGTATATCTACTTAATGAAACATAAGTCTGAAACATTTGAAAAGTTCAAAGAATTTCAGAGTGAAGTTGAAAATCATCGTAACAAGAAAATAAAGTTTCAACGACCTGATCGTGGAGGAGAATATTTGAGTTACGAGTTTGGTCTTCATTTGAAACAATGCGGAATAGTTTCGCAACTCACGCCACCTGGAACACCACAGCGTAATGGTGTGTCCGAACATCGTAACCGTACTTTATTAGATATGGTGCAATCTATGATGTCTCTTACCAATTTACCACTATCATTTTGGGGTTGTGCATTAGAGACAGTTGCATTCACGTTAAAAAAGGGCACCATCTAAATCCGTTGAGACGACACCGTATGAATTATGGTTTAGCAAGAAATCAAAGTTGTCATTTCTTAAAGTTTGGAGTTGAGATGCTTATGTGAAAAAGTTTCAACCTGATAAGCTCGAACTCAAATCGAAGAAATGCGTCTTCATAGGATACCCAAGGAAGACTGTTAGGTACACCTTCTAATCACATATCCAAAGAAAAAATATTTGTTGCTAAGAATGGATCCTTTCTAGAGAAGGAGTTTCTCTCGAAAGAAGTGAGTGGGAGGAAAGTAGAACTTGATGAGGTAATAGTACCTTCTCCCGAATTGGAAATTAGTTCATCACTGAAATCAGTTCCAGTGCTTGATGGATCTACAGTACCTTAGGACGTGCACGTATAGCTGTGTAGGTGTACTTATTATAAGCGAACTCAATAACTTTTCAGTGCACAACGAGTCGATCGATTATTTGGGCTCGTTTCCAGCCTGCCTTGCGTTGCTCATGGGCTGGAGAAGACTAGCCAACTGTAAAAAGACACACAAAGAAAAGAAGTGCGGAGAAGCACAAATAGATGGTGAAGTTAATTTGAATGTGACATAGTTATGTTACATCTAGATAAGTTCTAAATACACCCATAAAAAAATAAGGTAGTGCCGTCATAGACGGATCCTTAAATGTTTTGTCAGGATTTGCTGTGGTTGCAAACTAAAGTTGTCATTTTTTGACAATATAAATTGGCATAAAAACCGTTTGATTTGAAAGCTAAAGTTGCCGTTCCCTCGAGCAAACGTCAGCCAAATAGCATTACCGTCAAAATTTGTCTAGTTTCATCTAAACCATGTTTGGCATGTTTGAAATAAGGAAATAAGGGATTTTTTGTGAAGGAAAAGCAATGCTTTATAACTTAAAGGATCTCAGGTAGATCACCCGAGACACAAACAGCCACTTGGGCTGGTACGTCAGACTCCCATTGCACACAATGGTTTGCATGGTACCTACGACCCAGACTAGCTAATTCATGCGCAACCGAATTGGCACTACGTCGACAAACTCTTATCACATGTTTTGAAAACCACATCTTCAGCTAATACTTCGTTTCCTCGATAACAGCAGCATATTGAGGCGAGTCAACCCGTCGGAGGTCTAGGGCTTCTGCCAACAATTGCGAGTTAGTTTCAAACTCCACCCTTAGGAATCCCAGGTCCCCACCCATCAACACGTTGTATGCCATAGCTATAGCTTCTGCAGCAAAAACATCTTGTACATGTTCATGTCTTCCAGCTCGGGCTGCCACAAGGACGCCATCAGAGGTCCTCGCAACGGCGCCCCATCCAGCATGATCACCCCCTAGAACGAAGGACCCATCCACATTTATTTTCACCATCTCCTCTGCTAGTGGCCTCCATTATCTACACGGGGCTTCTTGGGCGCCGGGAAATAGACCTGCATGTACTCCAGAGCGCAGCTACGCATGCGTCTCGCAAATTCGTCCGCCGCTGCAACAAGCTCTCCCTTTCGTAGTTTATTCCGGGCACTCCACCACATCCACCAGAAAGTGAGTATATGCATACGCTTCTGTTCATCCAAACCCCATAAGTAGTCCATCATTGCATGCACTGAAGAGATTGTTTCCAGCTCCATTCTTTCTTTCTCAAGGGCAAGTTCTCTCCAAACCCGCTTAACTGATTTGCACTTGATGAACAGGTGCGCCCCATCTTCATCAACTCGGCCACAAAACATGCATTTCGTGCTCTCCAGTTTGAAACCCCTCTTCTGCATATTTGTTACTAGTGCCAAAGATTCATGCAGCAGCCTCCATGCAAACATCTGAACATTCTGCGGACACGAAAGCTTCCAGATCCGTTCCCATGTCTCATCCTTGCAACTATTTAGATTTTCGGTGTCATTAGAACTCATTCACACACCTCCATTTTTCCTCATCGTGTATAGCTCCACATATAGCTTGTACGCACTTTTTACAGAATGAAGACCTTTATTATCGAACTGCCAGGCTATGAAGTCTAGCACTCCCTCACGCAAAGGCATCTGCAGGATATACCTTGCATCATCTACACAGAAAGTATCTCGGACGAGGCGTTCGTCCCATTGGCCAGTAGCTGGGTCCAGGAGTTCACTAACATGCCGCAATAGGTTGTTTCCTCTCGGGGTAACGACCCTCCTCGACCACGGTTGTGGAATCCAGGGGTCCGTCCAGATGTTAACATTTTCACCGTCCCCAATACGCCAAATGTACCCCTCACGAACCAGATTAAGTCCCTTCAGCAAGCTTCTCCATGCATATGAGATACCCTCTGTAGCCTCAGCTTCAAGTGCATGACAGTGAGGAAAATAATGTGCTTTAAGTAACCTACCACATAGGCTGTGTGGAACTTGAATAAGCCTCCATGCCTGCCTTGAGAGCATGGCCATATTGAAACTATGCATATCTCGGAACCCCAATCCTCCCTTCACCTTTGGCATGATAAGCTTTTCCCAGGCAATCCAATGGACTGTATTCTCCTTGTCCTATTGGCTCCACCAGTAGTTACCAATGAGAGAAATCAGCTCATGGCAGAAGCTTTTTGTTAGGTCGAAACAGGACATAGCGAAGGTTGGAATGGCTTGCGCTACAGCCATCACCAGAGTTTCTTTTGCCACCTTCACTATAAGCTTCTCCTTCCAGCCGTACACACAACCTGCAATTGCACCCTTTATGTAAGCAAACGCATGCTTCCTGGATCTGTCAACGTGTACCGGAAGCCCTAGGTACTTGTCATTCCAACTTTCACTATGAATTTGGATAGTATTCTTCACTATATTCCTTACACTCGCTTCTGTATTTGGGCTGAACATGTCCGCAGATTTTTCCACATTGATGCACTGCCCAAAGCAAGTTTCGTAGAGGTCCAGTATCCCTTTCAGCTTGGCTGCTTCCTCTTGGTTCGCTTTTAGCAAAAGCATTGAGTCATCAGCGAAGAAAAGATGTGAAATGACCGGCACCGCTTGACAAATTTTAACTCCGCTTATCTTCCCCTCTCGCTCTGCGGCCTGTAACAAAGTTGAAAGTCCTTCAGCACATATCACAAACAAATACGGTGATAACAGATCGCCTTGTCTCAGTCCCCTTGAAGGACAAAATTGTTCTGTTAACTGGCCATTAACTTTAATTTGATATCACATTGATGTCACACACTTCATAATGAGCTCCACCCAATTTCTGCTAAACCCAAGCTTCTCAAGCATTGCTTGCAAAAAGCTCCATTCTACACGGTCGTAGGCCTTACTCATATCCGCCTTGACGGCTGCAAATCCCTCCTTCTCCTTCTTCTTGTTCAGTAGAAAATGCGAAAGCTCATACGCCACCAAGACATTATCAGTGATTAATCTCCCTGGCACAAATGCGCTCTGGTTTTCGGAGATGATCGATGGCATAACGACCTTGAGACGATTAGCTATCACTTTGGAGATTAGCTTATATAGAACATTGCAAAGTGAGATCAGACGCAAGTCTTTTATTCTGCTAGGAATCTTGACCTTTGGTATAAGTACGACCATCGTGTCATTCCATCCAGCCGGAATATCACCTCCATTCAGCACAGCCAACACCTCCTCCACTGATCCGATCCCCCATGAAGTGCCAATGTTTTTTATAGACAATGGACTGCATGCCATCCGGTCCCGGCGCCTTCAGGTCACCGATGTGATCGAGAGCAGCCTTGATCTCTTCACGAGTAAACTCGGCATTAAGCACAGCGAGCATATCACTGGTGACCCGCGGTTCCACTTGAGCAATGAGCTCGGGTGTCCGCAGGCTAATATTTGTGGTGAATAGATCCTGAAAAAAAGAGCACACATAATTTGTCATTTCCTCTCCCTCCTTCACCACTGATCCATCCTCTCTTTTAAGCTCCTTCACTCTGTTAGATTTCTTCCTTGCCGAGGTGAATGCCATAAAATACCGAGTATTCCTATTGCCATCTTTCAACCAGGATATATGGGTCCTCTGTTTTGCCTTGGTGTACTTCTTATCCTCCAAATCTTGCACCACAAACCTCAGCCTTGCCTCCTCTCTTACTTTATGTTCAGATACTTGCTCTTTCATGCACCTCTCTAGGTCCAGCCGTGCCTTTTTGAGTCTTCCATCTAGCTCTCCCACAACCTCCTTATACCATCTCCTCATCCTTCTAGCCACCCTTCCCATAGCTCTCGCTACTCCTCCTCCCCCTACCAACCAACTTTCCTCCCACGCCCCCTGGATCTCCTCGCTACATCCCTCTTCCTGTAACCACCATGCTTCAAATCTAAATCTCCGGTCTCCCTCCAATCTCCTCCTCCTGTCTCCTTCCGTACTCACAATGATCGGTCTGTGATCGGAATGGCGAGGGACACTGAGGGAGTCCTGGACTAGGGGGTGTCCGGATAGCCGAACTATCATCATCGGCCGGACTCCAAGACTAAGAAGATACAAGATTGAAGACTTCGTCCCGTGCCCGGATAGGACTTTCCTTGGCGTGGAAGGCAAGCTTGGCGATACGGATATGTAGATATCCTACCATTGTAACCGACTCTGTGTAACCCTAGCCCTCTCCGGTGTCTATATAAACCGGAGGGTTTTAGTCCGTGGGGACAACAACAAGAACAACAATCATACCATAGGCTAGCTTCTAGGGTTTAGCCTCCTTGATCTCGTGGTAGATCCACTCTTGTACTACCCATATCATCAATATCAATCAAGCAGAGTAGGGTTTTACCTCCATCGAGAGGGCCCGAACTCGGGTAAAAACATCGTGTCCCTTGTCTCCTGTTACCATCCGCCTAGACGCACGATTCGGGACCCCTACCCGAGATCCGCCGGTTTTGACACCGACATTGGTGCTTTCATTGAGAGTTCCTCTGTGTCGTCACCGATAGGCTTGATGGCTCCTTCGATCATCAACAACAACGCGGTCCAGGGTGAGACTTTTCTCCCCAGACATATCTTCGTATTCGGCGGCTTTGCACTGCGGGCAATTAAGCAGCCATCTGGAGCAGATTGAAAGCTACGCCCGCCATCAGTCAGGTTTGGAAGTCTGAACTTCACGGTGACATCCGCGGAGACTTGATCTTCGACGGATTCGAGCCACCGAAGGCCAGCGCCGCCGTCTCCGATGGGCATGACTTAGCTCGGCCGGACAAGGTACTGGAGGTCAAGACACGAGCTCGCTCCGATCCTCAATTCGGAGCCGGCTGCGTAGATCGAGGACGGGTGGCTAGACACCGCCTCGGGGGCTGCTACATCTATGGCGATGGAGCCGAATACCGACCTTGTCCCTTGTGAGGCTCGTGACTCCGAGGTGCCGGACTCCTCGCCGGACTCAACCTCCGCGCCTCCGATCGAATCCGATTGGGCGCCTATCATGGAGTTCACCGCCGCGGACATCTTTCAACACTCACCTTTTGGCGACATCCTGAATTCGCTAAAGTATCTCTCGCTATCAAGAGAGCCCTGGCCGGACTGCGGTCAGGACGGTTGGGATGCGGACGATGAAGAAATTCAAAGCCCACCCACCACCCACTTTGTAGCCACTGTCGACGATCTAACCGACATGCTAGACTACGACTCCGAAGACATCGACGGTATGGACGATGATGCCGGAGACGACCAAGAACCAGCGCCTACGGGGCACTGGAAGGCCACCTCGTCATATGACATATACATGGTGGGCATCCCAAAAGATGGGAATGGCGGTGGAACAGCAGAGGATGACCCCTCCAAGAAACAGCCTAAGCGCCGGCGTCAGTGGCGCCGCTCTAAGTCCCGCCACAGCAAAAACGGTGATTCCCGCACGGGAGATAATAACACCCTGCATAAAGGTTGAAGACAACCCCTCCAAAGAAGATTCAAAGACAGAGGACGGAGAAGCCAGCCCTCATGAGAGAGCGGCAGATGATGAGGTAGAGGATGATAATTACATGCCTCCCTCCGGAGACGAGGCAAGCCTTGACGACGAATTCGTCGTGCACGAGGATCCCGTCGAACAAGAGCGTTTTTAAACGCAGGCTTATGGCCACGGCGAACAGCCTCAAGAAAAAGCAGCAACAGCTTGAAGCTGATCAAGATCTGCTAGCCGACAGATGGACTGAAGTCCTTGCGGCCGAAGAGCATGAACTCGAACGCCCCTCCAAAAGCTACCCCAAACGCAAGTTGCTCCCCCGATTAGAGGAGGAGGCATATAAACCTGCATCACCAGCGCTGTCTGGTGACCGACCACCTCGTGGCCGCGATAGAGAGGCCTCTAGGCCCTCCACCAGAACCGTACCCCGGCACCGCTCGAAAAGTACGAAGCCACGAGGGAATGCGCCGGACTTGCGAGACATATTGGAGGATAAGTCAAGACAATCAAGATCGATCTACAGATCGCGTGGGCGCCCCACGATGCGCGACGATGACCGTCGCACCGGATATAGCAACTCCGGCCGGGCCGAACACAATAGACAAAGCTCGCTTGAGCTACGTCATGATATATCCCAATATAGAGGCGCCGCACACCCACTATGCTTCACAGATGAAGTAATGGATCATCAAATCCCCGAAGGGTTCAAACCCGTTAATATTGAATCCTATGATGGCACAACAACCCCGTGGTTTGGATCGAAGACTATCTCCTTCATATCCACATGGCCCGCGGCGATGATCTCCATGCCATCAAATACCTCCCACTCAAGCTTAAAGGACCAGGTCGGCATTGGCTTAACAGCTTGCCAGCAGAATCAATTGGGTGTTGGGAGGACCTGGAAGCCGCATTCCTTGACAACTTCCAGGGCACATATGTGCGACCACCAGACGGCGATGACCTAAGCCATATAATTCAGCAGCCAGACGAATCGGCCAGACAAGATGCAGAGGCCCTCGCAGCCTTCAAACATAACATCCGCGACGAGTGGCTCGCCCGGCACCTAGGATAGGAAAAGCCGAAATCCATGGCAGCCCTCACTTCACTCATGACCCGCTTTTGCGCGGGAGAGGACAGCTGGCTAGCCCGCAGTAACAACCTCAGCAAAAATTCTGGCAGTCCGGATAACAAGGACCGCAATGGCAGGTCGCGTCACAACAAAAACAAATGCCGCGTTAATGGCGATAACACTGAGGATACGGCAATCAACGCCGGATTCAGAGGCTCCAAACCCGGTCAGCGGAAAAAGCCATTCAAAAGAACTACTCCGGGTCCGTCCAATTTGGACCGAATACTCGACCGCTCGTGCCAGATACACGGCACCCCCGAAAAGCCGGCTAATCACACCAACATGGATTGTTGGGTATTCAAGCAGGCAGGCAAGTTAATTGCCGAAAACAATGACAAGGGGCTGCATAGCGATGACGAGGAAGAGACCCGACCGCCGAACAATAGAGGACAGAAGGGTTTCCCCCCACAAGTGCGGACGGTGAACATGATATACGCAACCCACATACCCAAAAGGGAGCGGAAGCGTGCACTCAGGGACGTATATGCGATGGAGCCAGTCGCAAGTTCAACCCATGGTCCTCCTGCCCGATCACTTTTGATCGAAGGACCACCCACCAAGATCCGCCATGGCGGATTCGCGCATTGGTTTTAGACCCAATCGTCGATGGATTTCACCTCACCGTAGTCCCGATGGACGGCGGCAGCCTGAACCTCGCTTTATCAGATACAAGGCGCAAGATGGGCATAGACCCTCAAGGATTAAACCCACAAAGACGACCTTCAAAGGCGTCATACCAGTGTAGAGGCCAATTGTATGTGCTCACCACACTTGAAGTGGTCTTCGGATCCCGGATAACTTCCGGCGAGGAGTTAATCTTCGACATAGTTCCGTTCGCAGCGGCTATCATGCTCTGCCGGACGGACCGTGTTTGCAAAGTTCAACGGTGCCGTGACACGCATACCTCAAGCTCAAGATGCCAGGCCCTCGAGGAGTCATCACGGTCAACGGAAACATCGAACGCGCTCCCTCCGAACGGAGGAACACACAGCGGCTCATGGCGTAAGTCTGAGCAGCCTCTTAAGGAAATTTTCGAGTCCAAATTAAGTTTAATCGGACACGGCCAAACGCGCACCGAGTAACCTACAACAAGACCACCGCACATCCCAAGCATCGCCAGAGTAATGCGGCCCCAACCCCAGCCCTTGCAAAATTACAAGACTAGTCCTTCAAGGCACATCATTACGCTCTGGAGATACCATGGGCATAGGGAGGGGCACGACCACAACAGCCCAGTGCGGCTCAACCACACCAGGGGCTCCCAAGTGTGTCATTCTATTTCCTTTTTCTTTTTTCTTATCCACAGGACTCCGTTCACCAGAAGCCCTGCCCGGCAGTAGACTTGCCGAACTCACGATGCAACAGCTAGGGAAGGAGAAAGGCTACGACGAGTATCCAGGTGGCCTCCATTTTGAGCATTATACCTGTCTTATACACCATTCCGCAGCCTACCTCGAGGGGACATGTTTAACAGTCCAAGCCCTTGCTTACCGCACTATTTGTATCGTTCTGCACTCATAGCAGTATTTCTTGAATAAACAATGCATTGCTTTTTGCTTATAATTGCATTTCTTTTTTATACATGTGTTCGTTTATGACATGTTGCATCCGTGCACTTTGGTACGGCTAGATACACCAGGGGCTTAAGTTCCCCACATTATGGTGTGATAAGTCCGAACACTTTCACAAGTGCGGCACCCCGAACTTATAGCATTATATGCATTGGCTCCGAATCATGTCTTGGGTCAATAGTTGGGTTTGCCTGCTCCCATGTTTTGGTACCTTACGTTCCGTTGTATCGGCTAAGGTAGCACTGGGAGAACCACTGCGATTGCGCCCCAGTTGAGCTGGGCGAGCGCCTCAGTGGAGAAAGCTAAAACTGATCGTCATGATAAGGCGAGAGCTGGTCGCTGTTCGAGAGGTTTTTTCGAGTCCCTAAAGACTTATGCCGCTTAGAGCGAGGAACCGGCTTTGTCCGGCCCAGGCGTGGATAGCGCCCCGAACTCGGTCTTCCGAACACTAGGGGCTTCGCCAAAATTTAAAATTATAGAATTCTATGGCTAAATGAGAGTGTTCAAGCATTATAAGTCCGGTTGCCTTGTTCGTTGTGTTGAGCGCCTCCCTAGATGGACCCAAAAATGGGAACAAGAGCGCTCAAGTTTATCCCGAACACCCCAAAGACTGTGGCATGGGGGCTTGAAGCCGACGACTTGCCATCTCTCAGATTTCATAAATGGCCGCACAGAAGGTAATATTTTAAATCAACAAGCGTTGCTTAGCGCATATGAACATAGTTTTCAGCGCACAGGATAACTAAATGCGAGTCTACTCAAATATTACATCTTTGGAGCATTCACCCGCAATCATGCGGGCACCCTTCAGGACACTCTTATAATACATTTTAGGCGTGCAATACTCCTTGCCCGTCGGTGGCGCGTCCGTCACAAGCTTCTCAGCGTCCATCCTGCCTAAAGCACCTTTGCACGGCAAGGCCCGACGGGCACCTTCAATCTGGTGAGTGCTTGACGACTTCAACCTGTGGACACGCATCCACCGGCCGCCGCACCAAGCCAAAGTAGCTCCTGTGCATGGCCTCCTTGGGCCGCAGAACCGAACTATGAGGCCCTTCATGGCATGTTCGGTCACCTTGTGGAGCTCGACCAGCCGTTTGGTCGCTAAAGGCTGCCGGATGACCGGCCTCATATCGAGACCAGAAGACCTTCTCCGTCGAGCTCCCCTCCTCGGCCCGGTAGAATGCGGCAGCATCGGACACGCTGCGAGGCAGATCTGCGAACGCTCTTGGAGAGCTCCGAACTCGGGTAAGTAATAAGTAATTCACATTCACATGCTTGCTTTGCATGAAAAATGCCTTACCCGCCGCTATCTTCTTCAACACCTCGATTTCCTGGAGGGCCTTGCGGGCTTCGGCCTTAGCGGCGTTGGCACTCTCAAGAGCCGACGCAAGCTCAGACTCTCGAGTCTTTGAGTCACGCTCCAAACTCTCGTGCTTTTCCACGAGAGCCTGGAGCTCTTGCTGTACCTCCGCCACCCGTGCCTCCTGCTTCTCTCGCTCGGCTCGTTCCGCAGCCGCATTGCGTTCGGCTGCGGACACCGTCTCCTTCAGGGTTGCCACCTCGTTTGTAGTCCCTGAAGTACCCACGTTATCCTTTTTATTTCTCTTGAAACCAAATCCTTTTCTGTAAGGTACAACTCTAATACGGTGTTACTCACCTTCCTTGTCCTCGAGCTGCTTCTTGGCACGGCCGAGCTCATTCTCGGACCGCTCGAGGCTTTGCTTCACAAAGATTGACCTCCATGATCGGCGGCAGAGGTCAGCAGCGCAGCCTGCAATCCCATATTGAAATATTTTTTAGACTCCTGCGTATATCTTTTTAGATCCTCGGACCGGCTTTTCTTTCCGAACACTGAACCGAGCATCAGGGGCTACTATCTATGTGGTATTATATTACACATCTTAAAATTCTTACCTCAAAGCCTGTTAGAAGGCTGCGGCAGGCTTCGGTCAGCCCGCTTTTGGCGAGCTGAACCTTCTGAATCACCGCACTCATGATAGTGCGGTGTTCTTCTTCATGGAAGCGCCGTTGAGCGCCTCCAGCAAGTTATCCGGTGCCTCCGGTTGGACGGAGGCCGCCGGTCATCACGATCTTGCCCTTCTTACGAAGGGCGCGCCGCGGACTCCGGAACCTTGAAGGTTCGGTCGAGTCGGTGCAAAGTCCGGGAGGTTGCCCTGCGGCACCTCCAGCGCCTCCTCCTCCTGATGGGTCCCCTCCCGGGATCCCACCTTGACGTCGTCAGCGTCATGAGGGGTGGAGGCGGTCGGAAGAGAACCCATATCCGACGTGCCCAAGGACCCGTTCGACGAAGCGGGAAGATCGTCCTCGGTCGGGCTACAGGTTGTATGCGGCATTAGAAAGACACCGCGTGGCAAAAAGAAAAATTATAAATCATCTAGGAGTCCGGATACTTACGATCTCGCCGGAGGCTTGGCCCTCGAGGGCCACTCCTCGTCGCCGTCGCCGACGTTGGCGGAACCGTCCGGGGGAAGGGTCCTTCCCTTCTTGGACCCTTCGGCCTCCCTCCTTGGGGAGGCCTTCCTCTTCTTCTCCCCCCCCCCCCCCGGGGGAGAGGCCTCTTTCTTCTCCTCCTCATCCTCGTGGGAGGAGTCCGCCTCGGAGTCATCGGACGATGAGTCCGATACCACCTGACGCCGGGAACTTCTTTGGGTTCCCGTGGCCTTCTTTTTGGCCTTCTTCTCCGGCACTACGTAAAGTGCAGGACCAGCTTCTGTCAAACGGGCATCCGCTGGGTCCTCTGGAAGGGCCGAGACAGTTAACCTGTCCGGACGTCTTCTGCCAGTCCTGTTAAAGGTATTGGGAGTTTAGATCCCGCATAGAGTCAAACTATGAAAAGCAAGTGTCCCATAAAGGATAACATAGCTTACCTCGTCAGCCGGACGCTGCGTGCTGAATCCGCGATCTTCGGTAGCGGATGCGGGAGCTTCGGCGCCCTTGAACAGCACCCTCCAGGCAGCTTCGTACGTAGTATCGAAGAGCCCGCTCAAGGTCCGGTGCTGTGCCGGATCAAACTCCCACAAATTGAAGTCCCGTTCTGGCGGGGAGAATCCGTGACGAGCATGACACGGATCACATTGACGAGCTTGAGCTTCTTGTTCACTGAGTGCGGAGACAGACTGGAGTCGATCGACTCTTAGAACTACCCCATAGCAAGCCCTTCTCTTTCCAGGAGGTGAGCTGCATGGGGATGCCAGATCTGAATTCGGGGGCCGCTGCCCATTTAGGGTCACGCGGCTCGGTGATGTAGAACCACCCCGATTGCCACCCTTTGACGGATTCCACGAAGGCATCCTCAAGCCAAGTGACGTTGGGCATTTTGCCCACCATGGCGCCTCCGCACTTCGCTTGGCTGCCCTTCACAACCTTCAGCTTGACATTGAAGGTCTTTAGCCACAAGCCGAAGTGGGGCTGGATGCAGAGGAAGGCCTCGCACACGACGATAAACGCTGAGATATTGAGGATGAAATTTGGGGCCAAATCGTGGAAATCCAGGCCGTAGTAGAACATGAGCCCCCGGACAAAGGGGTGGAGTGGGAAGCCCAATCCGCGGAGGAAATGGGGAAGGAATACAGCCCTCTCATGGGGCCTGGGGGTGGGGATGAGCTGCCTTGTCGAGCCGATGCGCTGTGATGTCGCCGGACGGATATCCGGCGCCAGCTTCTCGATGTGCCCCTCCGTGAGAGGAGGCCATCCACTTGCCTCTGCTGGGACATGGCTGGAGAAGGTCGAGGTGAGATGTGCGGACTTGGGCGCCGGAGCTCGAAAGTGCGGAGATGGATAAGCAAAGGAGGAAGAAGGCGTGGGTAAAAAGGTGGATCCTTATCCCTTATATATGGGCGGATGAAACTATGCGTCCCATCGGCTCGATAAAACTCGCTTATCTCCCAAGCGCGCAATCAATGGCGCGGTTGGGTTACCCACGTCCGTATTGATGGGAATCCGGAATAAGGAGAACACGATCTACGCTCGACAAGACGTGCCAAGGAAACCGCTTCGCTAAACACGCTGAGGTGGTATAATAAAAAACGTAAAGGCTTGGTTGTGGTGTGACGTCATGCCACAAAATACGTCAGCAGATTGAACTTGTGTAAATATTATTCTCTCTACGGTTGTATGTGGAATTTATTTTGCAGAGCCAAACACTGTCCTGGTGTTCACAATCTTCTATGAATTATTCGAAGGAGGAACCCGCGTTGCAATGCCGAAGACAATATGCGCGCCGGACTCGTCGTCATTGAAGCCTGGTTCAGGGGCTACTGAGGGAGTCCTGGACTAGGGGGTGTCCGGATAGCCGAACTATCATCATCGGCAGGACTCCAAGACTAAGAAGATACAAGATTGAAGACTTCGTCCCGTGTCCGGATAGGACTTTCCTTGGCGTGGAAGGCAAGCTTGGCGATACGGATATGTAGATCTCCTACCATTGTAACCGACTCTGTGTAACCCTAGCCCTCTCCGGTGTCTATATAAACCGGAGGGTTTTAGTCCGTAGGACAACAACAAGAACAACAATCATACCATAGGCTAGCTTCTAGGGTTTAGCCTCCTTGATCTCGTGGTAGATCCACTCTTGTACTACCCATATCATCAATATCAATCAAGCAGGAGTAGGGTTTTACCTCCATCGAGAGGGCCCGAACCTGGGTAAAAACATCGTGTCCCTTGTCTCCTGTTACCATCCGCCTAGACGCACAGTTCGGGACCCCCTACCCGAGATCCGCCGGTTTTGACACCGACAGACACCATTTATTACAGAAAAATCAGGGAAAATTTCACACCATTTGGCATTCACGGTTGCTCGATCCAAACGCTCCTTACTATGATTCCGCCATGTAAAACCCCACGTCATAAAGCTCACAACTCACTAAGGCTTCTCGGAAACTATCCATGCATGATTGTAATCTTGGCATCCCTCCCACTTTTTCATCACATGTTAAAATTTCATTGAAATCCCCCAAGCATAGCCAAGCCCTTCCGTCCTGATGTTGTTGTCCGAGTAATTTCAGTGTTCGCCAAGTTTCTTTCTTGCGGTCTGCCGCCGACTCCCCATAGACCCCAGTAAGCCTCCACACAACTCCTCCCTCCTCTCTTACATCAACATCTACATGTCTCCTCCCGTATGACCTCAGAATCACTTCTACTCCTCTCCTCCAGAATAGTGCAATACCCCTACTTCTCCCCACCGGGTCCCATGCGAGCATATGGACAAGACCCAGCGACCACCGTAAGCTATCCAACTCCTTCTCCGTAAGTCTAGTTTCTGCTAAAAATAGCACATCGGGATCCTTCACCCTCCCCAGCTCGAGGAGGCTTTGAATTGTCGGGCCATTCCCAAGTCCCCGGCAATTCCAGCTAATAATTTTCATTGCTCCCGGCGGGGCTGCTTAGACAGCCCGGCCGATATGCTAGTGTTGTTTGCAACCTCCTCACTGCTTACTAAAACCTCCTTCTCCTTCTGTGCCTCAATGCGCCCATCATGCCCCTCAGACCTAATCTTCTTATTACTGTTGTTATTGTCCACTTCCATATCATCTCCTTCCCTCTTCCCCAGTTTAACTACGACTTCGTTCATCAAGCCAGCTTGGTCTGCACGCTGCTTCCGGCGGAACTTCCTCCCATTATTCCCTCCTCCATCAGTCCCAGTAGTATCACCCTTCCTATCCTCCTTCTCTTATTTCTTCTCAAGGGCTCCCTTTTGTATGCTAGTTTTGGATGACTGTTCAAACTTCAAACAGGGCCGTCAGTTTCAGGTGTTCCCTTGGAGATGCCCTAATCTCGAATCGATCGTACCCCTCCATCCAACGGCACAGAGACGGTTCCTGCTACCTCGCAAAATTGCCACCCAGCCACAGCCCCCTCGCCGCCGCCGCCGCCTCTAACCCCCGCCTTTGGCCACCTGCACCTCCCCGGGCCAGAAATTCTTTCTCCGTACCCGTCGATTCGCGGGAGGCGGCCATGGAGCATGGTTCGGTGGCGGATTCGAGTGCGTCGACCTTCTCCATCATGGAGGAGGATCACACCCTCGCCAACTCCGTCAGATTTGTCCTCAACCAGGAGTGAGTGACGTTTCTCCATCCTCTTCCGCTTCCCCTTTTGTAAAAGAATCCATCTCTATGTGTGCGGTATTGCTAATTCTACGGCGGAACCATGGACGCATGATTAGAGAAGAGAAATAGTGTTCTCGTGTTAGTGCCGGACTGTTAGTTGTTACTAGCTTCTTGCAATGTTCGATACAGAGTGCAGAGAAAGACATGGATTTGTGGTGGGATTATGTCAATTTTAGTGAGAAGCTTGTTTGGAATAGAGCAATTGAGCATCCGGATCAACAGGAACTGCGAATAATATACCATCTGTTGGCCAAGGCTTTGATCTTTGGTGCATGCCATGGGAGTAATGTGCTGCAACAGGGGCAAGATGGCCGAGTTTGCATCCTTTCTAGGACCATGGTCACTGCGCCAATGATTCTTTCTTATTTTTGTCCCGGAACCATGAAACCTAACATACATGTCCCAACCGATACTGGTAGGAATGTTCGCACCAAAATAGCCTAGACACATGTCATCGGTCAAAGCGCTGGTGCTGCACAGTCAGAGGGTCTGGGCTGAGGTTAGGACAAAAGCGAGTCACTTAATTTACTTCTGGGATCTAGATTTTTTGTTTCATAATTCCGGAGTTTAACCTTTGGACTAGTTCCAGGACATGTGAAGTTCTATACTCTTTTTTCAAGTTAATTTTCCGGGCTGGAAGATAAATACTCTAGTTTCTCCTACTTCGTTTTCATCACCCGAGACTAAGAGAGTGAAACAAAAAGCTTTAGACCATACGATGAAGCAACCATCTTGGTCTGTTTGGTATAATTGTCAACATGGTGTTGATTTATGGTCATATATTCGGATTATCGTCTTAGTTGCTGCAAAATGTAAGTGCATAGTAAGTCTATATGGCCTAAGATTAGACTACCAAACATCTTGGCGCATGTTGATAAAACTCAGGTACTTGCTCAGCATAGCATCTTTTCCACACGGTGAACCACCTTCATGAAACTAACCTGATGTTACTGGATGGATTTAATGAATTTTCTGTTGGCATTATGCTCAGCAGATAACACTTCGATTTTCCAATTCAATGTGTCAAGGGGGCAACTAGTTCTAATTTAATTCTAAACAAAAAGTCATATATGATTTCCAAGTGGAACTCTTAATATCTGTAATTAGAAGTCGTTTTGCTTAACTGTTTGGTGCTATTAGAGTATGCAAAAAGGTGAACGTTTTCTGTTATACTACTTCTGCTGGAAGCTAAAACCTTACAAATACAATTTGATGTCTAGATACTAGAAACAAACATGAATATGTCTGTTCAAGATCCTCATTTCTCTCTTTCTGGTTTCATCTTCTACTCACAGCCCAAGGGTAGCATTTTGTGGATATAGCATCCCTCATCCTGCAGACAACAAAGTCAACATAAGAGTTCAGACTACAGGTACTGTATTGTGTCATATGATTCTGATATTTCATGTGTTACTCCCTGTGGATTTAACTGTTGCTTTTGTACATGCTTTATGTTGATTAAATTTGCAAGAATCACATCCTATCTGCTACTTCCTACAGTTGTGTCTCGAGTAGGTAGTTGGTTTTCTAATACCTAGTATTTGTAAATCCACCTTCATACCGGATGTTCCAATGTGTTGGGTAGCTTATTAGGTCGTCTTTCCTTTACAAATCGTACATCTAGATATCAGATAACATTGTTGCTTCCATGGTGTTGGCAGACACAGCTAGATTGATGTTTCTGTTTGGATTAAGTTCAATTCCAATACCGGAACTATCAATGCCGTCTTGTTGCCCACTAACCACTTCCCAGTTTCACTATTCGTCTAATCCCCTGAAGAAAGCGCTCACGCTATTCTGATGTGTCTTTGTTGTGCTGTCAGGAGATCCAGCAAAGGATGTAATGAAAGATGCTTTACAGGACTTGATGGTGATGGGCCAGCATGTTAGAGGGACTTTTGACAAAGCAGTGGCTGATTTTAAATCAAAGATGCCTGCAGAACAAATGGATGTTGATTTGAATCAGCAATGAAGTTCTCTGGAACCCCTGTTCATCAGGAGCAATACAATATGTGTAACTAGTTTATCGTCGGAAAGCGGGTTAGTTGTGATTTCTGCCATTTGAGGTGTCTATGGGTCAATGTCTGGATATTGTCTTTAGAAAAGCATGTACTGTTACCGAGTTCCTTTGTTGAACACTGGAATGTTGGATTTTGTTACGAATTTATAATTAATTCAATCTCCAAGAAGGTTTTTAAAGGTGGCCCAAACACTCTGGAATTGGATTCGGAATCACAAACGGCACAAGAGCAATCAACGTGAAAACTCTTGGCACTCTTTGGATCGCAGGAATTTCATAAGATCCTTTCTGCAAGATTCCAGCCTCGGGAATTTCAGGCTCTTTGGATCTTAAAAATGATGGTACAATCCTTTCTGTAAGATTCCAGCCTCTGGAATTTCAGGCTCTCTGAATCTTAAAAATGTTGGTACCAATTTCATATGGATTTTGCCTCTAATTGATTTAATTTTGAGTTGATGCCTAAATTCCGTAGGAATTTCGGTTTCACTGTGATGTCATGTGTCCCACTCTTTCACATGACTGTCATATTGTTTACTGTAATATCCAAACGACAAGACCTGTAAAGTTTGTTGTGTTTGCTGTTTTGCTCTTGAATGTCTGATTTTTATTTCTACGGCCCTATTAATTCTACTCGTGTAGCGACCAGACCTTAAACAGTCTGATCTCTGTGCTCAGGTGCATCCCTAGATAAGTAATGCTGACACCACACAGTACTTGAATGATTTATAACAGAGTTGCAATCACACACTTATTACATCGAATGTCTCAAAAGAAAACTTATTACAGTAAATATGGCTTAAGGCCATCTAATAACGATAACAGCGGAAGGCTTGGAAGATAAGTGAGTCCATCAACTCTAACACATCACTGAGTATAGAACCATGACCTAAAGGCACCTTACTCGTCGTCTGAAAAGTCTGCAACATCAAACATTGCAGCCCGAAAACGGGTCAGGACATGGAATATGTTGGCAATGTAACACATAGAGAGTAATGAAAGAACAAAGCTATGCTACATGCATATATGGCTGGTGGAAAGCTCTATGGTTACAGTTTTGCGTAAAGCCAGTTTTTCCCTACTGCAAAGGAATAAATTTTATTTAACTATCATGGTGTTGGTTAAACATTGAGAATGGTTGACAGCATCCTCAATCCCAATTAAAGTAATCATCATTAAAACCCAACAATATTAATTAAAGTAACATGATGAGATTCGCATGATATCCAAGTACTAGATACTCAAAACGTCCATAACCGGGGACACGGCTAATCATGATTACTTATACACTCTGCAGAGATTTACGCACTTTTCCCCACAAGACTCGATCTCCTCTGTTAGATTTCTCGCACCACACGGTGTTTGAGAAACGGATGACCGAGACATAGTCTTTCAGAAGCGCTAGCACCTTACGAACGGGTAGACCGTACCAACCTACATCCCCTACATCAGCTAGTCTACCACTGTAAGAGTTCGCGTGACTTAGTCAACTATGCTAGAGCCCATAATAGCTTGTGGCTGCACACGGAAGTTTCTAGTATGAATAATCTCATGATCCCTTTGAGCCTGGGTGGCGGTCCATAAAAAAACAGGCAATCCTGGAATACCCAGGTACCTCAATCCACCCAGATGTGTGTTTAAGTTGCCACCTTAAATAAACCATTAAATAACAATCTCAGATCTGTCATGGATATCACTCACCCAATCCACGTCTACTAGCATAGCATGGCATAATAAGCAAACGTAGAAGTAACTCCCAAAGGTTTGATAATAAAACAGGTAATAGGTACTACCTCAACTACTTCCCATCCCACAATTTAATTAGATCCTAATCATGCAGTGTTTGAGGATTGATCTAATGCAATAAAAACTAAGAAATAGGAAGGTATGATCAAAGTGTTAATGCAATAAAACCTAGAGATTCGAAGTAACAGGAGGCGCACTCCGGGTATTCTATCGCAGACAAACAAACAAGCATACAATAAATACTCATCTAATGCACAGGTAAAACTCAATTAAGAGATCTAACCAGAAAGTTCAACTTAAGAACTCCGGTTTGCAAAAAGAATCAAATCAAAACGAAGCAACGAAAGTCAAACGGCGAAAGAAAACAACTTCGTTTTACTAATCTGGATCTAAGTCAAATTTTACAGAAGCAAAAACTTGTTTAAGTTGGTTAAACGGATAGAGGGTTTCGAGAAGAAACTCCAGGCGCTTGAATCGCCTGATTCCGATAAACAAGCGAAAAGTTATACTAAAACGAAAATCGGATCAGAAATAATCACGAAAAATCCGGAAAAAAAACGATGAACAGATTAAC
This sequence comes from Aegilops bicornis, assembly GCA_021605145.1. Taxonomy (NCBI): domain Eukaryota; kingdom Viridiplantae; phylum Streptophyta; class Magnoliopsida; order Poales; family Poaceae; genus Aegilops; species Aegilops bicornis. Next base: position 124,799,028 of record CM038672.1, on the reverse strand, counting down.
GAACGAACGTTCGTTATCTGGATCTAAACGACGAACACGTTCGTTAAAGCGAGCGAATAATGACGCCGCTAATTAACCTAAACCAAAAAAAATCGATCTAATAAAAAAACGGAAATAAAAAAACCGACGGAAAAACCGAACGGGCTTTCTAAAAAAATGGTGCGCGGATCAAGGCAACCTCGGGCGGGTCGGCTCGGGCGTGGCGGCGGCGTGGCGGCGACGTCATTTGGGATCGAGGCGCGGCTAGGGTTAGGGTTTGGCGGCGCGGCGGGCTTTGGGCTGGCGGCGGCTCTGGTGGGCTGGGGCGGCTCGGGCGGCGGCTATTTAAAGGCTGCCCCCGGGCGGAGTCCCGCTCGGTTACGACCCGGAGTCGATTTGCGTTTTTTTTAAATAATAACGCGCAGAAAAACAAATAAAAAAAATACTAAACGGACTCCAAAAATCCCGAAATAAATTTTCCCCGACTTCTAAAATCAAGTCGGACAAAGTGAACATTTATTTGGGGCCTAAATGCAATTTTGAAAAACGCATATTTTTCCTAAATTCAAATGAAAATAGCGAAAACTCTGAAATAAAATCTCGTTTGATTTTATTATTAAATCCTCAATATTTCTTTATTTTGGGGAAAGTCATTTTATTCCCTCTCTCATATTTTTGTAATAGAAATAATTGATGATAAAATAAATAAAATGAAATGATCCTATTCTCAAAATTTGAGTAAACTCAAGTATGAAAATAACGAAATCCCCAACTCTCTCCGTGGGTCCTTGAGTTGCGTAGAATTTCTAGGATCAAAACCAAAAGCAAATAAAATATGATATGCATTGATGATCTAATGTATAACATTTCAAATTGAAAATTTGGGATGTTACGACTCGTGTATAAAAAGCAAATGGTTTCTTCCCTTCCCCTCGGCAGCTAGTGCAAACTCTTCATGCCGACACATGTGGTAAGCAATCCAAACAATTAAAAAAATCTCCATGCCGCTTTGGTGGCCGGTGGCGGGGAGGGGAATCCAGGTGCCTTCACTCCAACTAATAGTTTAGGTTATGGTTTTTAGTCCTCACGGGTGCAGCGCTCGGGAGGATAGTAGCACTTCGTCTTCGAGTTTGTTTTGTGGGTTCTGATCCTCCTCAAATTCATTCATTAGCACTCGGGAGGATAGTAGCACTTCGTCTTCTAGTTTGTTTTGCAGGTTTCGATCTCCTCGAGTTCGTCCATCTAGACATAGTCGACGAAGCTCTGATGTAGATTCTTGATGTCTCTAGGGCGACGAGGTTAGGGTTTCTCGTTGTGCATGCGTGATGGCGAGATTTGGTGTCGGCTGCTCCAGATATATTCAAGAGTTCAAGTGATTACTGCGGTTCTGAGACGCTGGTCCTTAGGGGCATGTGCACAAAGTCTTCCCGGCCTACTTCGGTAGGGGAGCGGTAACATCAACGCGTCGGCAGCTCATTCTAGTGGGGGAAGTGGTTATTCCGTGGTCTAGGGACTTCGATGTAATCTTTTATAGGGTCTGAGGTGCTTTGTACTTGTGATAAATTTTATAATATATTGGATATTTTCACACAAAAAACGCGAAGAAAAACGTATGCAGATGAAACTTGCCCCTTTTGTCTCTTTAATTCGCCATGAATTTGTAGTTGAACTCAGGTGCTGTACTTTTAGAACACATCACGTCCACCATTTTCGCAATTTTCAGCGAAATTGTTGCCCAAAGTAGAAGTTGATTGCATGAGTTCACCACAAATGGTGATTACATATCATGAGCATGTCGCCATCTGGCTTGCTTTCCAGACCAAATGCATATAACAACCTTTTAAGGGCAACCACTCAGAGTATGTGGGTCATCTTTCACATTTTTCGAAGTTTAAATCGTGGCAACAACGTCAAGGTGGTAGCAGCGATGGCATGTTGGAATAAGGTTTCTTCAAATTTTCTTCCTACGTTGTATCGTTCTTATCTGAATAAAACAGTTTTGTGTTCTAAAAATTCGCCCTCGTGAAGCTCCACCAGTGCATGTATGTACTCACATTTTGCAAAGTTTAAATTGCAAGCACAGCCATACTGGCGACAAAATATACGAGTAATTGTTCCCAAATGAGATAAATCTACTCACAAGAAGTGTATCAAATGAAACGAGATGGCACAACTTACAGAATTTTACAGTGAATTTGGCGAGTTGGAGATGGATCTTTGATTCGTACATGGAGGGACCCTTGGATCCCACGGGGTCATAATCTCCGACCGGTCACACCCAAAGGTAACTGTCGTTTTAATCGGATGGCTGATTTCCTTGATGAAAATGGTACTTGGTTGGTGCAACGTTTGAATAACCATTTCTGGCCGATGGACGTCTCGGAAATTCTAAAGATTCGAACCTCACCTAGTCGACGGCAGGACTTCTTCGCCTGGCACCCGGAGGAGAATAGCCAGTTTACAGTGAAAAGTGTGTATCACTTAGCGACGGCCGAGCATGATGATCAGTTTTCTGGTGGATCTTCCAGTGCTAATCCTGAAGGAAATCAATCTGTTTGAAATATTATATGGCGTTCAAATGTGTTCCTCTACGTATGAAGCACATGGCTTGGCGTGCGACAACGGGTGCATTAGCGACTACAACTTGCATGCAATATAGGCACTTGACGCGGCGTAGAACTTGTCCACTCTGTGGTATAACCGATGAGGACAGCTACCATGCACTAGTTGCATGCAGCCATGCACGTAGTATTTGGGAGGGCATGAGGCGTGTTTGGTCTCTCCCCCACGATCATCTCTTTGTTAACAGTGGGCAGGAATGGTTGCTTAATTTATTGCTTAACTGCAACGAGGCAGAGAGTGATCGAGTACTAATGCTCATTTGGCGTATATGGCAATTACGAAATGATCTTGCTCATGATAAAGAGGTTCTTCCAGTGGATATTACTGTTGACTTTTTAGTGAGCTATATGAATTCTATTTGTGATGTCAAGAAGTTGAGCACTGAGGAAATACTCAAAGGGAAAATGCCGGTTGCTGATTGGGCTTTGGCCGAAGTGAGAATTAATCCTGCTCCTAAGCCTTGGCCACCTCCTACTACACTCTGTTGCTCTATCAGTTGATGGATCTTTTTCAGTTGATTCTGGCGCCGCAGCCATAGGGATGATTCTTCGGCGACATGATGGATCAGTTATTTTTGCAGCATACCGGTATATTTTCAATTGCAATGATGCACTTGAAGTGAAGATACATGCACTTATGCAAGGGATGGCACTTGCTATACAACACTCCAATTGTCCGGTGATTGTTCAATCTGATTCTAGTGTGGCGTTATTGAGTTTGACAGGAGATGGATTGATTCGTTCTGCCTATGGACATCTCGTAGCTGAAATTAAGGCGTTGATGAGGGATAGGGAGTTTATTCCCCAGAAATTAAATAGGGATCAAAATAGAGTCGCTGACCGCTTGGCTAATTATAGTCGCGTAAAGTGTACCACGGCTGTGTGGATGCATCTAGGACCACCATGTGTTAAGGATCTTTTGCCTCACGACAGTAACTCTATCAATTTGGAATAAAACTCCTTTTTTCATCACAAAAAAAAAAACTCTGGATAATGCTAATACTTTATTTGCACTACCTTATTGAATCAACAACGATAAAACAAATGAGTTCTCAAGGATGTGGCACATTTAAAAGCATCTGTATCAGATGCTAACTAGTGCTCCACATTCCACTGACGAAGCAATGCAGACTATGACTAAGATGCATGAAGAAGACAACATAGAGAAACAAGACCACAGGAACAAATTAGAACCCTAGGATCCGAAATGGTACAGGGATGCACGAACAGCATCCAGAGCTACAAATAAAACACTAAACACCTCCGACTGGTCGAGCATCAACAATGGCAGTGAGCTGAGGATGACCACCAGGTGCATATTCCCAAAGAATGAAGATCAGATCCACAGTTATTAGCCTTTCCAGAGTTATCACCAAGTGATAGGGGCACAATTCCAAATGTGCTGCTCCTTTCCTGATGCATTCCTTTAAGGATTCTTGACGCGAATTCACAGCCACAAAAGAGTGGTCTAGGAGTGGTTTGGAACTCACGAGAAAAAAAAGGCTGAAAGAACTAAGTACGAAGAGGCCCAGAGACGGCGTCACGCCCAGAGTTGGGGTCTTTTTGTTTCAAAGACATGCTTGCAAACTGCGAGTCAAGGTCTCTGCTGTTACTACGACCAAGAGTAGGAGGCTGTGGTGGCTGTTGCTGCTGCTGATACAATGACCTGAGACGACCAATTTCCCGCTCAAACATCTCCTGTTGAACTGCAATATTGGAGTATAACAGTCAGACCATTCCATTTTTCTTATTTTTTAGCAGAACAAAATCTCATGGCAGGGTGTTCAGCTTTGAGTAAATAAACTTAATACCCCAATCAAGATTTTCGAGTCGACGAGTCGTTCTGGGGTAGCGACTCTTGACAAGTCGACCCTGCAGTTGCGACTCAGTCGACTAGTCGACATGGTGAGTTGACCTTGCAGTTACGACTCCACGACTAGTCGCAACTTGTCGTTCGACTCAAAAACAGTGAACCCAATTAAACCGAATCTTGTGCAGAAGATGTTCGTACAATCTGATAATATCTCACTAACGCTACGTTTGGCACTGAGGTGGATTATGATAAATTGATAATCCAGCTTCTACAACTGGTTTTTGCCTATTTTTTGTTAACTGCAAACTGAGCCTAAGGCAGCAATCTCTCAACTTCTTTTAGAAAATTAAGCTCCTCAGGTTACCAATGAGTTTCTTAGCTAGCAATCTCTCACTATCTTAGGCATGAAAGCCACGAAAAGTAAGCATACACAAACCACATGAAATACAACCACTAGCATGTTGACTATGTATTTGAATGGACACATGCACTATATGAATCGTATGCATGAATATACAGAAGCCTAACTTGAAATATCATAAGAATATATTTGTGCATTTAGAATTTCAGCGATCGATGGTTCCACCAGTCTTGTCCATGACACGTGATATGTTCAAGAAATTATCAAAGAACTATGGACTATTTGTATCCCCTACAAAGCTTGGCTAAGGTCCCAAACGTGCCTACTAAGGCCATGCTGCAACTTTAGCTTGGATAAGTGGTAGGTAATTTTGTTTCATGCCTTGCAAACTTCAAGGTTCATTAGGTCTTTGAAGGATAAAACAAACAATAGTCGCCATTTGAGTTCACTTAAAACATGATTGTTTGATATCAAACTTTTATGAGGATGCTTCAGCCTAAAGTTCAACCAGACTTCTTACTGACAAGACAGTACAACGTAAAGACATCTCTCCAGAATTTGAGCACCATCGATATTTAACAGCAGTTCATATTCTCCTGTCCACAAGACATTGTATAGAAACTTTAAACTTATTTATGCATGTACCCATCACTAGAACTTTTCACTGAGAAGACAATATAGTGTAAACTGTAAAGAGATCTCTTCATAGTTTGAACACCATCTATATTTAACACTAGTTTCATATTTCTCCTATCCAGAAGACATTTTATAGAAAACATACTTGTTTATGCATGTAGTCAACTACTTGGTTGATCCTCAACCTTACCTAAGAAACTCATGTTACCGGTCCTCATTAACGTCACAGAAAGTACAACGCCCCAACCTTCTTTTGAGAAGTATATGAATAGAACCTCAAAATGGTACTGTATCTCTAAAGTTCATTGAAGAGTTGCATTTGAATAATTTTTTAGTGAAATTTAATGCAATAGTAAAAAAAACTTTTTGATGGGGAGCAAAAGTCCAAAATAAGAAGAAAAAAATACAAGTGGGCACACTTACCACGTTTAATTACTTGCTCCTGTGCTATACTCTCCAGCCTTTGCTTCAAGGCTTTGTTTTCCAAGTCTAGCATTATATTTTGTTGAGTAAGAAACTCCATTTCAGCAGACACTTCTATCCCTTCTGACTGCATTATTCAAACATAAAAAAATTCTGTTTGTCAAATACAACGCTGCATTGTGGAACAGAAACCATTTTTTGTTGCAATGAGCTCACCTGTAATGATTGGACTTTACCCTCAAGCTCGGCAATATACTGGAGTTTTCGAACACGAGACCTCTGAGCATATTGCCTGCAAGCAATGTTGGTAAAAAATATTAGATGCGTTACAGTATGGAATTGTTTAACCATGCTATTACAACTTGCAGATTGGGAATCTTGACATATACATGTACGCTAATTAAAATTAAAAAAAATCTGATAAACCATAGTGCCTTAAGTCCAATCTAACTAGTATATAGGTAGCTATGCAATTGCAATGTCCGTACCATTGTGCATTAAGGATTTTACAATTATATATATGAGCATGTCTGATTTTAAGACTCATAAAGTTGAGGTGCAATTTTACAAGGAAGAATATTCAAATGTTGTTTTACATTTATGTTGCCAGAGGACACTATCCATTCTGTCAGGTGTGACCACAACTAATGTGTGAAATAAGTACATATTTGCACTATCCTATCAGGTGTGAGCATCGGTGGTGGAGGGGGGAATGCCATGGGCCAGGGCTGCCCTCATGTTTCCTAAGTGCATGCATGTCATCTTGGCAATCCTTAAAATCCAAGGAATTCTAGTATTTGCATACTTTGGGCCCCCATTAATATTGTTAAAATGTTCGATTCATTTGGCAGCCCTCTAACTTTAGTTCCTTGCTCCACCACTGGCGAGCATGATCAAATGTGCCACACAACTATACAGAATTAGTAAAGGACTACATTGCTTGCTTTATCACGTTGAACTTCAGAATAGCAAAACCAGCAGAGCGTATTCTGATTTTAAAATCTAAGCTAACCATATTTTGACTTTAAAATATAAGCTAACCCACAGCAAAGGGCTGGCCCTGCTGTATGTGGTCAAAATTTGAGTAAATGGATAGCACTCCCTGGCTATCATCGTTAACGATTCTCAATTGTTAAATTTCAGAACATAGATAAGTGTTGGAAGTGATAGCAAGGATGCAATCATGCAGCAGGAGTGTACTCACTGTTTAGCACGCTTGGTGTCCGCCTCCGATTGTGCATACTTTGGCAGCACACCATCCTTCCTCTCTGCCCCAAGTTCATCAAGAGCTCTCTTGTCCATGGCATGTTCATGATCCCTCGACGCACTCAGTGGCCCGTGATGCCCACCCAGCTTCTCCCTCACCAGCACCGGCGGCCCTGGCCTGTAACCTGCCAAATTTGGCATGCCTTGTTCCCACGGCCGGCCCTGCGGCCTCCCATATGAGCTTGGCTTGGCATAGTACTCCTGCACGCCACCCCATGGGGCAGCCTGCCCTCCTCCCCCCATCTCCTCAAAACCATTGGCAAATGCGCCGGAGGCAGCGCTTCCGTCGAACAGTGCAAAAGAGTCGCTCGACGACCTGCGGTGCCCCGCACGGCGCACGGGCGTCTCAGGCTCGTCGAGCAGGTCGTCAAGCCACGACGGCTGCTCCTCAATGATGCTCTCAGACGACGTGCGCTGGTGGTGCCCATGGCCGTGGCCATGCCCAAAGCGGTGGTGCGTGGCGCCCTGTGGCCGAGCGATCGGGCCATGGTCTGCGTACGGGGACGGCGACGCTGCCGTCGGGAACGGGCTACGCGGCGGCAGCAGCGCCTGCTTCTGGAGTTTCGCGTTCGCCATCATCATCTGCTCGACCAAACTGCGCACAACAAAGAGCACATCTGTGAGATTTGAGCAAATTTAACACTAAACTAACACGAACTTGCATCGAATCGAGGCGGTCCAATTCACAGCTCTACCCACAGATCTCAGCAAACGGCATGACAGAACAATTTTGCTTGTGTTCCTACAGCGAATTGGCGTCAAAGATTCGAATTTGCTTCGACCGCAAGCATCCAATTGTGCCACGAAGTGGTCAAGATCCGAGGTCCGCATAAAGGACCGAACTGGAGGATGTCAATTGGACGAAGAAAACGCGGCAGAAACACATACGCACCGAAACAGCACGGCACAAATCGAGGCGGATCAAGAAGAGCAAGGTCGCACCAAGAATCGCAGAAAGAAACAACCAAACCGCGAGAAATACTCACCAATTCGGCCGCGACTCTTCCAACCGCCCCGCCCCAGATTTGCCGCGGCCAAATCCTCGCACTAATCCACAGTTATTCGTATTCGTTGGAGCTAATCTTCGGGGGATTAGAGCTTGCGGCGAGGAGGGGGGGGGGGGCGAGGGATGGGGGAGGAGGAGTAGGAGACGAATGGAGAAATTGTATAGTACTGAGGGGAGAAAAAAACAATTAAATAGTGTCTCGCTAGTGTTTTAATATTGCGGCAGCGACAAGAAATTGGTTTGCAGAAACTTTGATGAACGCCCGCCGTCGGATTGAGAGGCCCAACGGTGCCGAGAAATCTGGTGAGAATTATTGTCTTCTATGAGGGGAAGGAGCAGGTGGCCGGTACTAGCGGCGAGAGATGTAAACGCTGTGCGTCCCCAAGGTGTGCCTACGTCAAATTTTGCTTATTTATGTGACCCATTTTTTTCTTTTTTTTTGCCTATTATCCAAGTTCACAACCCTATAAATACTTTGTGCAAAGGAGGGCAAAATTGCGGAGAAACTCAAATAAGGTTCTACGACTGTTTCGGTTCGTTTCAGTGTTTGTAGTCATCGTTAGATGATAATGTAATTTATGTTACTTATGATGTTCTTCATATTGTCCGGACAGTTGATGAATAGACCGAAAGTTTTTCCCGTAAAAAATAAAAATACTATGGGCACTTTTAGCAAGCAATTGATTCCATTTACCAATGGTATTTCTATGTTAGTTTTTCTTCTCGTGAATATATTGTGGTGTTACATGTTTCCTTGAACCAAAGGAGTATTGCATTTGCTAGCAGGACACATTTGAACCATACACAACATACACACACAGGAGACATCAATCCGAGAGAAGAAGAAGAAGAAGACAGAAAGAAATAATGTGCATGAGCTAGCAGTGGAGCTGGTGCATGTGGCAGAAACGCGGCATTGTTGTTTAAGTGCAGCCCATATTGGGTAGTGGGGGCAAACAGAAAACAGAAAAACAACTCATGCCACCAGCCGGACAGCTCAGGATCCAGCTGCGACCACAACACCATCTGCTGCTGTCGTGCTGTCTTTATTCCACCCTCCCATTTTTCTCTCTCTACTACTACTTGCCCTCGTGGCTGGCTTTTCTTTTCATTTTACACCTCGTGGCTTCCTGCGTTGATCCTTCGGTCCTTTCTCTCGTCTGATCACCCTAGTTGGCCAATTTGGGTGAAGGACAAAAATGAAAAAGGCTCTTTTTCTTTCTTTCTTTCTTTTGCGATGAGAAAAAATTTTGTTTGGCTCCAAAAAATTGTTTGGCTATATACCATATAACTTATATTTGATTAAATTGAGTATTTTTCTGTATGAAATTGTATCAACTTCAACCGCATACTCTTTTTTTCGGACACCACTATTGACTTGTCAACCCTACCTTGTCTTCATCGGTGCCATCGTCTCCGGCTCATTGTGTCTATTGATTGGTGGCGCTGAATTAATCGTTCCCATGGGATCTAATAATCCTCCATCATAGCCATCTTACTCCAACGAGCTCCCTTCCAAGTTTGTTGAGGTCGTCACACCCATCATTGTCGGTTCTACCTCATGATCCTGTAAAGTACTCCCCACCCCCCGTGACACACTGGTTTGATGTCATCACCATTGTCGTGTCATCGTTGGCGCTTCTACCTTGCAGTCGACCTGCAAATGAGGTTGACATCAAATGAGTGTTAAAGAAAATTTCGTTGGATGAATATCAAACACGTGAAAAAAGCATGTGTGTTTGCTTGGATGCAAGAAAAAGAAGAGTTATTTTTATTTTATTTTTTTCTTCTTAATATTGCTTTAATTTCATTCTTCCTTCGGACGCTAACGCATAGATCTTCGTCCATGGGTTTAGATTTGTGGTTACTAGGTTGGGGTAACAATCAAAGATGGCCGAGGGGGGATTATGGATATGTGAGATGGATATTTTGAGAAGCGTGGAGTACATGACTTTATGAAGCATATGTGGAACCACGCTGAAAATCATTGAATTTTAGTTTTGAATTATGCACTCCAAATAATTTTTATGCCTGAACTATGTGTTTTTCTTTTTGAATATTATTTATTATGTGTTTAAATTCATTATTATTTGTATTAGTACCATATGACAATGGTAGAGCATGTGTTTACATAGATTAAAGATTTGTAAATGGAGGTTGTGGTTGCACAGGCAGTCATAAGGGGTGGCCGGCTCCTGCGGCGGATATTTAGGAGGTCATATTTGTCTAGTTCGGTTGAATATGCCCTGACTAGTTCTCGAAACAGGCTTTCGGCCCGCTCTATATATAAAACAAACACATGACATCAATGTGCTACAAAAATCTCTATTGTTTGCTAGGTTTATTGAAGGACAAACTCCCCATTTCAACTATACTGTCAATGGGTATACGTACAATATAGGCTACTATCTGGTTGGCGGTATCTATCCTTCATAGACTATATTCGCCAAGACCATCTCTGAGCCGGTTGCTCAGAAAAGAGATCACTTTGTCCAAATATAATGAGCTAGAAAGAATGTGCAGAGAGTATCTGTAGTGCTCCAAGCCTGTTTTGTAGTTGTTAGTGGACCTGCTAAACAACGTGATCCAAAGATCTTGTTGGAGGTGGTGACATATAGTGTGATCATGCACATTATGATCGTGGAGAATGAGGGTGAAGATCCTGCTAAATATTTAAAATTTGAGAACATGAGTGATCCTATCCAAATTCCATATTAGAATTTGTGCATGTTTGATGAGTTTGTTCAAATGCACATCTCATAGAAGATTCGATTGAGCATTTGTAAACGATTAAAGGGACAACTATAACATATGTGCAAGTTGAATTAAGTTTGAACTATTTTAAGCTCCGGAAAAAGAGTTTGAACCATTTTATTTGAAAACTAGTTGGATTGTAATATTTAAATTAAACTACTGTCACATTTGAATATTTCAATCATCGAAGACTTGTTATGCTATTATTCCGAGCATACAGATTTAAAAAAAATGAAAGACAGACGTTTAGGGGACATGACTGAAAGACCGGCTCTTGTATCACTGTCCGCGGACCAGCCCGGACAAGTCCGGCGGTTGTGTTTGTTTTGGAGCCTGGCGTTTGAAGATGCCCTAATATCCCGGTTTCCTATAGAAAAATCCCGAGAGAGGACCCCATTGATCCGTGGCAATCTACGTTGCCACTGTAGTGCCGTCGAACTAGAGGAGTGCAAACGTGCAGTCGATGCCGCCTAGAATGGTGGCTCAACAGCAATGGACTCTGTGTGCATGGAAGTAATCGACCTACTACTCTTAGGCGTGTACGTATATCTTTTATTTTACGAAATATACATCTTGACGCAAAGTTATTGCTTTATCGTAGAAGAAAAAGGTTTCTATCTTGCTAAACACTATATTTACTGCAGAAACATGAGCAACTGTTGGTGGCCCCGGTACTTGCCTTGCTTTTTGGGTGGCCTTGTCTGTGGGCAACTGAGGCAGCCGGAAGCAAATCGTGGTTGCTTCGCTGTTGTTTATAATAGTTTGTCTCGTAGGGTTGGCTTCGGCGAGACTTCAGATACTACGAGTTCAGAAGAAAGTTCTGGTAGAGAAGTTGTACCATGTGAAATCAAATCACCCTTGTGGATTCCAACTAACATCAACACAAGGACAATCTGCAAATAAGCAATGTGCAAAGCTTTGGATAGTGTATCAAATTCCAAGGTCCAAATACGAGATCTCAAATTGACCCATCGTCCAAATATTTACAATTGATACAAACTGCATTTTCTAAGCAATTATGCAAAGCTTTGGATAGTGTCAAGGAAAGAATAGGCTTCAATGGTGTGAATATAAAAAATGCCATGTTACCGATGAACCGCTACGAATTAGAGCATCTACAACCGGATCTCTTAAATCCGCCTCATACGCCCGGGCGGACTGCCCAGTCACTGATCGGTCACGTTTTTTCTATCCAGGCGGACGCCTCAAACGGGTCTCAGACGCCTGAACTGACCGGCACCCCTCGTATCCAGCCCAAATATGGGGTGGATATAGAATGCCGAACACGCCAAATCACGTCGGTGATGACGAAGAGTCCCGGTAGGAAACACCCTCAAACCCGACGGTCCGAAGCTCGTCTCCTCTGTCGGACCAGTGGCGCCGCTTAGCGCAGCTCCAACGGGCCGCGTAGTGCATTGCCCGGTTATTTAAGTCGACTGGCGGCAACGAAACCCTACCACAATCCACATTTTCCTCCTCCTGTTTGCCGCCGCCGCCACTTTCCATTCCACCCGTCCGCCTAGTAGCCATGCCCCACGCCGTCGGGTGAAGAGCGAGCCATTTCTGATGCCAGAGCGCTGGCTCGAGCTCCTTGAGTAGATCCGGGCTAGGCGCGAAGCCCGAATTGCCGCAGGGCTCCCTTCGGATGCAGTGGATCCGGAGGAGGAGTTGGAGGAGGAGGAGGACGACGACGACGACGAAGACGAAGAGGAGGACTTTGAGGAGGAGGGGGATGAGCCGGAGGAGGAGGATGTGGGGGACGCTGGCGACGGGGATCAGCAGGCGGAGCAGCAGGCCATCATCGATTCCCTCCGGTCGGAGTCGGCTGCGGAGGCAAGACACCGTCGCCGGCAGGAGATGGAGGCGCAAGAGGCTGCGAAGGAGTCAGAGATGTTCGCCTACATGGATGAGGTCGACCAGGAGGAGGATGAGCCGGTGTCCTCCTACCCGTCCGTCCAGCCGGCCCGACACCATCATCGTGGACATCTCCGACGACGAAGAGTAGCTAGGGTAGCCGTAGATGTAGTACGTAGAATTTCTTTTGCATGCTTTGTATGGATTTAAGGGGTGAAATATGAGAGAGTGGATGCAAAATGGCTAATTTGAGACGTGCCCGGTCAGTGGCCACGGACGCGCCTGGACGCGTCCGCGGGTGTTTGAGGGACCGGATTTGGCTGTAGACGCTCTTACACGTCACATAATTATCGTTAGACTCCTTGCAAAAGATTAACTTGAAACATTTTGGATAATTAGGCATATATCTAATATATCGAATTGGACGGATTCTCACTCACAGTAAATTTGCAATGCTCAACATTTCTCAGCATATACAAGCTGACAAAATGAAGGGACTGAAAGTAAAGATCTACTTCTCATGTCTATTCACTACACAAACTCCCTCCTACAAGCTCTCATTTGTGGGTATTCGAGAGCAAACATGTATCCGTTGATCACTTATATAACCCGAGTGCATTTTTTCAACTGAAATAGAAAATGACAACCGAAATTCCATTGAAGTGTTTTCTATCAGTGTCAAACTAATCCCTCTCTTTATTTTCCACTTAACTTTTCGGATAGGGGCAGCAGCGGGCCAGCTCTGCTGGCAGCATTCGCCTAGAACACATAGCAAGTAGCAACCAGTGTGAAGTGTCTCTTTCGAGACGGTTGGAGTGAAGTCTCGCTCACGATGCCGTTTTCGCTACACGTCAGCCAGCTTTGTATTTTTCTTGGTCCTGGATAATCACTCTAGGAGCTTCACACGTCTACTGAACCGGCCTATAGCCTCCTAGTGGCCGTGCTCATTTGATGGACAGCACTAATCCTGGTTCTAGGATAGGCATTCTTCTTTGCTTGGAAAATATTAGTACGAAATTACTATGCGTACGACCTTCGTACGACACGATCCCACTCATCCATCCAATTGATCGAACGGCTGCTGACGACTGTCATATGTACATTGTACATAATTCATCGTACGTGTAGCAGTTCTCATATTAGTATGTGAATTGTTCGGCAGGTATACCAGTCAACATTTTTCCTTTTCTTTTACAAAATAGTTCCAATATTACTCAACCAACGGTACAATCACAGCGTCCAAAACGTCCTTTGATCCAGAACCAGCAATAGCATAGTTCGGCCTCGAGCTCTACCAAAGTTTGCCAAAGCATGACGGTCGTGACTAGAGAAATTACAATGACGACGAACATGAGTAATACTAGAACTACGTTCCGACATACTAGCTTTAATCTCCTAAATAAGAAAAGCATATCTTGATCTGTTTGTGTCTCCGCTTCTCACCGTGTTAACTGGCTCCAGATTATCACATTCGATGTCAATTGAAAGGTTGCTCCACTGCAATGCTAACATGAGGCCCTCCCTGATTGCTAGGATTTCACACTCCATAACATCATCACATGAAGGAGTAACCTGCATGAACTAAGGATAATATTACCCACATGATCTCGAAGTAACATACCCGTTCCATCAACACTGTCATGGCTGGAGCCATCAGCGTTAAGTTTTACTCTTCCCACAGCTGAAGGACTCCAAACAGTGCGCACCTCTGTAGTAATATTGCAAGTGACAAAAGTATGGGGAAAGCAATACTGGATGGATTTTTTTCCTTTGACCTGATCCACATTAGGCTGAATCTTTATGGATTGTAACTAGGCCAAATAACTTGACAAAAACCTGACGTAGACTTCAATTGGCGGCGGCGGCATGTTGTGAACTGGCTCATTTCGTACATACCAAATATGCCAGAAGAACATAACACTAGTAGAAAAAGGGTCATATGTAAAGCACAATAGTGCCGGTTTGAATTTCAACCGGCACTAACTATCTGTACTAATCTGCCGATTAGTGGCGGCGATCAATAGCACGGTTCGTGGCGAACCTTTAGCGGATTCATGCCACGCCGGTACTAAAGATAAATGGTCAGGTCACATTATGTCATGCTGGTCAGGCTATGACCCCACCATCACCATTTAGTGCGGTTAGTATCATACACGACACTTAATGAGGTTATGGCAAGCTGTTTTTAGTCCCACCTCGCTCCCCTAACAAGCCTTTTACCACCTTAAATATGTTATTTCTCAAACTATCACAAGCACTTGGTCTTCATTGAACTCTATGTATAGAATTTGTGGCCGCAATATGAGTCTTCATCGGTTTAATGACTCATATTGACAATTCAGATTGTACACACAAAGATCATTGATGATCAAAGTATTTTTGATGTTATAAGATCATATTGACAATTTAGACTGTAAAGAAATATAAGATCATGATCTAAATGCTTTTATATTTTTATGCTCAAGATGCACCATCCAAAGCGACGCCATCAACTTTCAACCGTTTATGCCTTCATTTGCTATTTTTCATGCATTTAATGATTTGTTTTGAGAATTAAATGACCTGGTAATTGAAAAGCACTACAAATGAACTCTGAAAAATTTGAAACTTGGCATGGTATCATCATTTCACCCACATATCATGTTCAAAAAAGTAGAGAGGGTTACGGCAAAAACTGGATGCACTTCGTTTACAAACTGGACAATCTCTTTCGAAGTATTCGGGTTTATGACGAAATTAAACTCATCTGTTACAAAAGCATTTCATTTTTTAAACTTATTACAACTCAGGACTTCTTGTGCATTCAAGATGTACCATTCAACTGCTAGGCGGGAGGAGCTCTTAAGTACCGGTTCCAACTGCTAGGCGGGAGGAGCTGTTTAGTACCGGTTCGTGGCGAACCTTTAGCACCGGTTCGTGCCACAAACTGGTACTAATGAGGTTGTGTCAGGTAAGGCTGGGGCCTCACGAGCACCTTTAGTATCGGTTCATGGATGAACCAGTACTACAGTTTCTTATTAAGCTGTTTTTTAGTCCCACCTCGCGAAGAGAGAGGGACTAGGAGCGGTTTATAAGCCACGAGTGCAGAGGCGATGAAGAAGAGGCTCAATGCTCACGTTAGTTTAGCTTCAAGCCTTCAGAATATGGTAGACTGCACGGAGCTATGCGCAAGTGCAGTTTACACTATTCCTAAAGGCTTGAAGCAAATTAACGAGCATTGCACCTCTTTTTTATTTTTAATAACTTATTACAATTCCGGACTTCTTTTGTTATGGCAAAAACTAATTGCACGTCGGCATTTTTTTTTAAACTTTGGTTATAACTCCAGACTTTGACCATCAAGTTTTGCAGAAAAGAAAAAATAACAGAAAAGAAAAAATAGCAGAAAAAAACTATAGCTGAAAAGAAAAAACTATATAAAATGACCGTGAAATTGAAAATCACTACAAAATATTGAATTTTGGCAAACTAGATGAAAAACTACTCACAAATAAATAGAAGAAAATAAATATAACAGAAAAGAAAAACTATACAAAAAACTACGAGAAATAAATATAAGAAAATAAAGCAGAAAAGAAAAACTATAAAAAATTGGGGCTGCCTCAGGCCTGCTAGGCCGCAGGCGTGCAATTACAGTGCCTTAAAGGCCCAGCCAGACTCACGAGGCAGGCAGATTTTAGGCCCACAAGCCTGCTATATAGAGGAGTTCAAAAGAGGTAGCGGCTGGGTTTATAAACCAGGTGCGGCTACCCTTCGCCCGGAGTGGGACTAAACTTTGGGAGTGACAGGCCTTTTAGTGCCGGTTGGTGGCTCCAACCGGTACTAAAGATCACCTTTAGTACCGGTTGAGCCACCAACCGATCTAAAACCTACTCTTCCGCCTCTTGGCACTGGCCAAAATTGTTTTAATGCTGGGTTGGTGGCTCAACCAGATCTAAACCCATCCTATATATAGCACTTACGAAAATTTCAGTTACATCTCCCCACTTCGTCTCAACCTCTCGCGACATCGCCACCGCTCGATCCGTCGTGCCGCCGCCGTCGCCGTCGTCCGTCGTCGTTGTCATCCCGCCGCCGCCGTCGTCATCGTCGCGCCGCCCAACGCCGCCGTCCGTCGTCGTCGCCGCCATGGTCCCAGACGTCTCGCGCCCGCTTCAGACGTGGCCTTCGCCCGTCTGCGCCGCCCACCAGACTTGGCGCCCAGACAGACGTCTGTCTGAATGACGTCGGGCGTGACACACACATACACATATACACACATATATATACACATACACACACTACACACACACATATTTTTTACTTATTTTCTGTTTTCTGTTTTTAGAAAATTTAATTAGATATTAATTAGCTAGGTATGTGAGATTTGAACTAGTTGAATAATTAATATAACTAGTTTATTTTTAGTAAGAAAATTATCGAACTAGTTTATTTAGGTATATATATGAGATTTGAACTAGTTGAATAATTAATATAACTAGTTTATTTTTAGTAAGAAAATTTTCGAACTAGTTTATTTAGGTATTTGAGATTTGAACTAGTTGAATAATTAATATAACTAGTTTATTTTTAGTAAGAAAATTGTCGAACTAGTTTATTTAGGTATATGAGATTTGAACTAGTTGAATAATTAATAGAACTAGTTTATTTTTAGTAAGAAAATTGTCGAACTAGTTTATTTAGGTATTTGAGATTTGAACTAGTTGAATAATTAATAGTAACGTCAATTGTTAGAGATGAATATAGTTAGATATATATTTGAATTGGCTAGATATTAATTAATGTTAGATAGTAATAAGTGTTTAATGTTTCACCTATATGAACATATAGGAAATGTCATCTGACGACGAAAAAAGATTTCATTATGTGCGGACCCGTGAAGACCAGTAGCGGCTGTATGGAAATTTCCTTCTTGATGGTAGGCGCTTGACATCAAGCTGAATGAGACATTCAAAGTGGATACAATAAGTCACAACGGCAATTATTATTTGAATGCAAAACATATGCTTCATTTGCTTCAACTTATAATTTTAAAGCATGACTTATGCTTCATTTGCTTCAACTTATAATTTTAAATTTTCACTATTCTACTAGCGCATCCCCTGCCATGAAAGAATTTTTGTCTTGGATAAGATAGGTTTTAGTGCTATAGATGATATGGAGGTAAAGAGAGTTTACTTGAAGACGGAGCATGGGTATACTTTCAACGTCAAATTATATAATGGAGACACATACACCCATTTTGAATGCAAAACTTGGCAAGCACTATGCAAGGCTTATGCATTTGAGCATGATATGGTTATCACCTTTGATATTCGTCCTAAGATGATATTGAAGGTAATATAGACATCTGGGTTGATGTGAAAACGCCTCCAGTTCTACCATTATGTGAGTTTTTCTCAACCATGCATGCATATGTTTATGTCTTTGATACAGTTTATTCAAAAATAGTTGACAACTAATTTGTATTGTCACTTATTTCGGTTCAAGCAAACATGTCCGGCGCTTGGTAGACAGGGACCTACTACTGCCGGGGCTCAACTAAAGCTGCGAGGAGATAAGTCATTATGTTTCATGGCTTGAGGATCTTAATACTGTCAAGACAAATTTTTTTCCTGAACTTAGAAATGTTAGTACTCAAAACGTGCGACCAATGGTGATCGTATTGAACTACGGTCACATCTATAATCGAAAGATGGTAAGATTTTAACTATTTGTCCTTAATTAGTGCATCTTTGCATACATTATTTTTGAAGCTAAACTTTCATTGCTTAGTATATTAATTACTATACGATGTTCTTTCATCAACAGGGACTTCCGATGACAGTTGTGCCTCGGTGGATCGAGACAAAAGGTCGCATGTCAATGGTTAGCTTACGACCAAGATTTCCTACATTACACATGAGTGCATTCAGGATTGAAAGCGAAGAATGCTTAATAGTGAAAGATTGGAGCAAAATTGTAAACGATCGCAGAGAAGTACTAGGGGGCAGCAAGGAGAAGCGCAACCCAAGATTAGGAGACAGATTCATCTGCATGCTCCAGTATGATGAAGATGGAGAGCTATACATGTTCTATGCTATTCTACGAGAGGGAGCAACAGGAGTAGCTAGTTCATGCTCTTAATTAATTAGTACTTGTCCTCTCTCATGCATGTCCGTATTGTCCTGAACTTCGATGTTGGTGATGATTATGTTGAACTCGATGATATCTTTGCTTCTGTTACAAAGTGAACTCGATGATTATGTTGGTGATTAGATAGCTAGCGGTAATGACTATGATGATTAAATAGTAGTGGTAACTATATGACGACTATGATGATTTTTAGCTAGCTAAAGTTTATTTATTTATTAATATGCGATGATGATGATGATGATGATGACCATTACAACTCACTATAACGTAAAACAATCCTAAATTAAATTGATAACACAAATTTAATTAAAAAATAAAAAATAAAACAAAAACCCACAAACATTTAGTACCGGTTGGTGTTACCAACCGGTACTAAAACTCGGCCCCGGAGCTGCCTCGTGCCACGTGGTTGGCCTTTAGCACCGGTTCGTGCTGAACCGATACTAAAGGGGGGGGGGCCTTTAGTGACCACACTTTAGTGCCGGTTGTGGAACCGGCACTAAAGGGCCTTACGAACCGGTGCTATTGCCCGGTTCTGCACTAGTGTAAGTAGCCGCACCCGTTTAGGCTCATCAAGCTGACATATATATTGTACGAACCATCCATCTCCAGTACGGATAATAGAAGTTACATCTGGCAGCGTCCATTCAGCAGACATAGCTCGCCACAGAACTCTAGCATTTGTGCAAGTGCAAAAGGTATGATAGGAATCCTCTTCCTCGGAGCCACAGATACGGCAAATATTACTGGTTTCTAGGCTCCTCTACTTCATATTTCATCAGGTTGCAAGGGAATTAGTCGCTAACCACCATGCAAAGCTTAAGACCTTTGGAGGTGTCGAGCTTGACCAGAGCGCTTTCCAGCCCCCACGATGCCCACCAGGATGGGTATTTGAGCTAGCTTGTATGCACTCTTGACAGAGAATAAGTCAGACTTCTCTGGAACCCATGCAATGAAATCCTCGTCTAGGCGATGAGATGAGCAACTTCTCTGGATCTCACAAATATCAATTGGGAGAAAAAGTTGTTGGAGTTTTACACTGTCCCAATTTCCATTGTGGTCCATAAGCTCAGAAATCCATTTGTGTCTACACCGCCCCTTTTGAGAAATATGGTCACCAGTTGGTTCACGAACAATCCATCTATCCCATCATGTCCTTACATTTTGGCCATCTGCAATTTTCCACACAATCCCTTTTTTTAATAAGTCAAGACCATAACACATAGCTTGCCATGTGGGCAATGGATTACAGGAAAAAAAATCGTATCCTCTAGTCTCCCGTTAGGATAATACCTAGCCTTTTAGTAGTCGTGCACAAAGATTGTCGCAGTGAGTCAGGACGCGCCAGGCCAGACGTGCCAAAAGTGCCTGGTTGAAAAGCCTGAAATCTCTGAAGCCCAGATCACCCTGACATTTAGACCTAGTTATTTTGTCCCATGCATACCAATGAGTTTTCCTGTTTCTGTTCTCCGCACCCCAGAAATAATTTTTCGATTTTTATTGACTCGACATTGAGGGATATACAATCATAACGAGCACACACATGTCTCTGCATAGCTACATGCACATAGCCAACACATACAAAAATTCATGCCGACAAATAGCAAAGTCAAATAAGATCGAAGCTATGCCTATGCGAATCAAAAAAACAAAGTGATCAAAACAGTGATCAATGATATACCTCAATGACAATCTGTACCAACCATCTTTCGACAAAACAAGACTACGAGGAAGGTTCTCCAGAGGCGATGCCTCCATGAAATGAATGACACAGAAATGTCGTCTTCGCCAGATCCAACCATCGGAGATCAGATAGTAGGTTTTCACCCTAAAGATCACGGTGGAGCAAAACTCGAAGTAATGCCTTCATTAAGATAATAACATGAAAGGCGCCGCCATTGCCAAGTACTTGAGAAGGGCCAAACTTAGGGTTTTCACTCTGGAGCTTGAGGCGGGGTACTTGAGAAGCACCACCCAATCGAAGTCATTATATGATGTCTCCTCCACTTGCCACATCCTAGCAGTTGCATACGTGCACAGTTAGATAGATGTCCATGCTAGGGCGAGCAGACAATCAAGCAACGACAAAAATTAGTCGCCACCACACAACGAGGTCATCAGCGTGGGAGAAAGGTTGTCGGCACTGCCAAAATCCCATGTTCAAGACAATTTAGAGTCAACGCACGACCAATGGCTAATCAGAATCAGACCACAACACCACATGCCGCCACTATCTCTGTCATCGTCATCTGCAGTAGCAAATCATACTGTGGGAAGGACACAAATACCGCCATGCATCGATAGTAGCAACACATGTCACGGATCATCTGAGTCATGAATGACCATAGACCTGACAGTACACAAGGGAACCATCAACAGCTCCGCACCACGAGATGTAGATATGTATTGACCTGACTTCGGCAGACATCACCATTGCTGCTGGATTGGAAGTTCCAAGCCCCTGAGAGGACAGCTGCCCAGCCGTTGTTGTGCCCACGTGAACACCGGCTCGCGAGAGGCAACATCAACCCTGGCCAGCATCGCCCATCAACATGCAAGCTAGACCACGGTGCTACATGTTGGATCGTAAGTAGGTCTAGAGGGAGGTGATTAGACTACTTGCCAATTAAAAATCTAGTCTTTTCCCAATTTTAGTTTTTGGTGGATTTTAGCAAATCTAGCAATTCTACAAACACCCTACGCATGCAAGTCTAATAGTGTGGCAGCGGAAATTAAGACTTTGCACATGAAATTAAGTAGAGAAAGGGTTCGAAAATATACAAACGTTGTGGGACACAAAGATTTTTCCGTGATTTCGATAGGTGGTGCTATCGTACATCCATGTTGATGGATGCTTCAATCCACAAAGGATAATGGCTGCGAGAGTCCACGGAGGAGTCCACCCACAAATGGTCCACGAAGAAGCAACCTTGCCTATTCCATCATGGATTACGCCCACGAAGGACTAGCCTCACTTGGCTAGATCTTCACGAAGTAGGCGATCTCCTTGCCCTTACAAACTCTTGGTTCACTCTACAAGATTTGGAAGTTCCCAAGTAACACCTAACCAATTTAGGTGACACCACTCTCCAAAAGGTAATAGATATTGTTGTTGATGATGAACTCCTTGCTCTTGTGCTTCAAAAGATAGTCTCCTCAACACTCAAGCACTCACAGATTTTGGCACGTGATAGGAGAGGGATTTGGGTGGAAGCAATTGAGGTGGTTAGAGATCAAAGTTCCATGGTTGGAGTGGAATCCCTTTGATATCAACACAACACTACAAAAAACACTTCAGTGATGATATGTGTTTGTCATAGTAGGTCATGTTTTCTGCCATGCAAGTACATCCATGACGATTTTACGACAGAATCAAGATAGTCATACCCGTGTTGACGTAGAAGTGTTCCATGACAATACTCAAATTATCATGACGGAAGTGTCCACTTCCATGATGATAAATGGGCGTCATGGAAGTGCTTTTGTCAAGGGTAACCGACACGTGGCATCCACTGTAACGGGTCGCCGTTAAGCTGTCGGGTTCTGGTTTGGATCTGATAACCTGGTAATAGCACGAACCAATGGGGATTTTCCACGTGTAAAATTGTCATTGGCCAGAGGAACCACGTGTCAGCTCGATGTCGTGACAAGTGTCATTCATCCAATGGACGAGACGGACCTATGAAAAAGTGACACGTGGCATGGCCCAATTAGTTTAAAAAGGCTGGTCCATTTCACTTGGTCAAAAGTCAGCGGGCCGGCCCATGGAAAGCCTGTTAACAACCTATTTGCATATAGCCAATTTACAACCCGTTAACTCACGACCCATTGTGGCCTTTCCAAGTTCATCCCAGTAGCGTCATGTGGGCCGTCCAATATAATTCCAGCCCGTTGTCACTTTCGACCCATGTCTGGCCCATGACATCTTTCGGCCCATACGAGGCCTTTTGTATCTCGGGGCCCTTTAATGGCCTGTGGTGATTCTAGCCCATAATAAACAGTAAATTGCTATACCCATTAACAGCCCATGATTCAGTTGGGCCGTTTCTCGTCCGAGTTATATTTTGGTCTTCTAAGGGCCCATAAATTTTTGGGATCATTTCTGGCCCTCGATTACTTACAGCCTGTTACTAGCCTACTCGGCTAATGGGCCAAATTCAGCTCATGGTTATAGACGGCTCGTTTGTGGCCCGTTAACCCGTTAAGCCATTTTCATCCCGTCAAATATTCCGGCCCAACAACGACCTGTTATGCCCGTCGATAGAATTAAGCATTTGTTGTCTTCCGGCATGTTGACGGCCCATTAAGGTGAGGGCACATAAACGGACCATTACCAATTTGGCCCATTTACGACCCATATTGCGGTCCGCTTTTGGCCCACGAAAGGCCTCTGGATCCTACGGCCCGTAGGAGGACCATTGATCCTACGACCCCTAGATGGCCCATGGTCACTAGAGCAGGCATCAGGCCCATGGATACTAAGGTTCGTATGTGGCTCATGGTGAGGGTGTCCCGGATTAAGGGGTTCCCGGGCTACTGGTATATCTCTCGTGAGCCGGACAATTGGGCGACTCTTGATCCATCATTGGAAGGCCAAGCTGTAAGCTATTCCGTGTTCGGGCAGGAAACCTTCGAAGCCTTGGCGTATCCTCCAAGTCAAGATAAGGGAGTCGACATGTTTATCCCCTGATGGTAACCGACCATGTGAACCCTAGGTACCCTTGATGTCTATATAAACCAGAGGGTTTAGTACGTAGAGGGGGGAACCTTCATCCTACTCATCAAGGGTTTAGTTCATCCGATCTCGTGGTAGATCAACTATGTAACCATCATACAAGCACATCAATACAATCAAGCAGGACGTAGGGTTTTACCTCTTCGAGAGGGCCCGAAGCTGGGTAAATACTGTCTCTGCATTCCCTATTCCCCATCGATCCAAGATCTACAGCTCGGGATCCCCTACCCAAGATCCTCCGGTTTTGACACCGACATTGGTGCTTTCATTGAGAGTTCCGTTGTACGATCGTGAAGGACTGATGGCTCATTTGGTCATCAATGAGAGCATCCACACTGGGGACATCTTCGTGCCCGGCCAGCTCTTCTCTTTTGGCAGCATCACGTTGCACACCAACTCGGCTGGTCACCTTGACCAGATTGACAATTTCGCCCCTAAGCAAGAAATCCGATTCGGCGGTGATACGTCTCCGACGTATCTATATTTTTTTTATTGTTCCATGCTGTTTTATTATCAATCTTGGATGTTTATAATCATTTTATATCATTTTTTGTACTAACCTATTGACATAGTGCCAATTGCCAGTTGTTGTTTTTTTCCATGTTTTTTACATCGCAGAAAATCCTTATCAAACGGAGTCCAAATGCCACAAAACTTTACGGAGAGTTTTTATGGACCAGAAGGAAGAAGTTGGGCCCTGGTTGCACCTGGGGGGAGTCCCAAGGAGGGGACAACCCACCAGGGCGCGCCAGGAGGCCCAGGCGCGCCCTGGTGGGTTGTGCCCACCTCGGGTGCCCCTGGACCGCCTCTTTGCTCTCGACATATTCACCCAGCCGCCGCAGAGTCCAGAACCACCAGATCCAATCTAGACACCATCTCGGATGGGGTTCACCACCTCCATTGGTGCCTCTCCGATGATGCGTGAGTAGTTCTTTGTAGACCTTCGGGTCCGTAGTTAGTAGCTAGATGGCTTTCTCTCTCGCTGAATTCTCAATACAATGGTCTCTTGGAGATCCATATGATGTAACTCTTTTGCGGTGTGTTTGTTGGGATCTGATGAACTTCGAGTTTATGATCAGTTATATCTTTTTTATATCCATGAAAGTTATTTGAGTTTCTTTGATCTCTTATATGCATGATCTCTTATAGCCTCGTATTTCTTCTTCGATATTTGGGTTTTGTTTGGCCAACTTGATCTATTTATCTTGCAATGGAAAGAGGTGCCCGGTAGTGGGTTCGATCTTACGGTGCTCGATCCTAGTGACAGAAAGGGAACAGACACATATGTATCGTTGCTACTAAGGATAAAAAGACGAGATCTATATCTACCGCCATATAGATAAACAGATCTTGTCTACATCATGTCATCATTCTTATTGCATTACTCCGTTTTTCCATGAACATAATACACTAGATGCATGCTGGATAGCGGTCGATGTGTGGAGTAATAGTAGTAGATGCAAGCAGGAGTCGGTCTACTAATCTTGGACATGATGCCTATGTAATGATCATTGCATGGATATCGTCATAATTATTGGAAGTTCTATCAATTACCCAACAGTAATTTGTTTACCCACCATTTGCTATCTTTCTCGAGAGAAGCCACTAGTGAAACCTACGGTCCCCGGGTCTTCCTTCTCATATATTTGCTTGCGATCTACTTTTTCCTTACTTTTATTTTCAGATCTATTAAACCCAAAATACAAAAATACCTTGCTGCAATTTTTCTTTATTTATATTATTTGGCGTTCGATCTATCAATTTACTACAAATTTATCTCACGTCCGTTTGCCTATCTTCAGGCCCCGTACCCCGGAAGGGATTGACAACCCCTTTAACACGTCGGGCTGCGAGGATTTGTTATCTATGTGTAGGGGCTGTTTACGTTGTGTTGCTTGGTTCTCCTACTGGTTCGATAACCTTGGTTTCATATCTGAGGGAAATACCTACCGCCGCTGTGTTGCATCATCCCTTCCTCTTTGGGGAAATACTGATGTAGCTTCAAGCAACATCAAAAAGAAATTCTGGCGCCGTTGCCGGGGAGGATCTTCATCATAACCAGGTTCCAAATCATAAATCTCATCTCCTCGCAATTTACATTATTGCCATTTTCCTCTCGTTTTCCTCTCCCCCACTTCACAAAAATTTGCCATTTTATTCGTCTCTCTTTTCCGTTCGCCATTTTCTTGTCAGATTTGTTTTTGTCTCTGTTCTTGTTTGCGTAGTCATGATGCCTCAAAGAAAATATTATGATGTTCCTGACCCAAATATTTTTCTCGAAATTGAGAAAAGTACTAATGAATATATCACAATTTGAGCATAATAAGTATTTTGCTGAAGAACTTAAGGAACACTCCGTTCTGCTAGATGATATTACAAAACAACTTGATGATATTAGTAGAGAAGTTTGCAATCTCCAATCTAAGTATGCTTTTGCTGAAAGTTTGCTAGGAAAATATCCGATGCACAAGCTACTTTAGTAAATCAAATGGCCACTAAACCTATCTCACTAGAGGATAAAAGTGATGAAAATCTTAAAATGATTGGTGTTCCTTCTATTGATTCCTTGTTTAGTAAAGTTAAGAATGATTAAAAAGGGACTGGAGAAGAGTCAACTTTAGGTAGAAGGTGTCCCAATATTTTGGAGGGTGAAAATCTTGTTGAGAAAATCGATGAAAGTGGGTTTGAAGAGGTCAAAACTTTAGCTAGTGATGTGCCCACTCTTTTGGATTACAAAGACTTTAATTATGATAGTTGCTCTTTGATTGATACTATTTCTTTGTTGCAATCCATGATAAATGCACCCCATGCATATGAACAAAATAAAGCTTTTACTAAACATATTGTTGATGCTATGATGAAAGCTCTTGAAGAAGCAGACTAAGGCATAGCCTAGTGGTGGGAAGGGGCTGATGCCTTCCCACCCACCCAGGTTCAAGGCATGGTACTTGCAATTTGGGTTTGTTGCACCAATTATACTGTAGGGGGTTCCCTTACAGTCTTTCTGTCAAAAAAAAGCTCTTGAAGAAAAATTGGAATTAGAAGTTTAATTCCTAGAGAAATTGCATGATGAATGGGAACCTACTATCAAAGTCAAGATTAAAAATTATGAATGTTTTGCTTTGTGTGACTTGGGTGCTAGTGTTTCTACAATTCCGAAATCTTTATGTGATGTGCTTGGTCTTACTAATCTTGAAGAATGTTCTTTGAATTTACACTTGGCGGATTCTACTATTAAAAAGCCTATGGGTAGAATTATGATGTTCTTATTCTTGCAAATAGGAATTATGTGCCCATAGATTTTATTGTTCTTGATATTGATTGCAATCCACCTTGTCCAATTATTCTTGGTAGATCGTTTTTACGCACTATCGGTGCCGTGATTGATATGAAAGAAGGCAATACTAAGTTCCAATTTCCCTTGAGGAAGGGTATGGAACACTTTCCTAGAACTAGAATTAAGCCACCTTATGAATCAATCATGAGGGCATCTTATGGATCTCGAACCAAAGATGACAAAATTAAGATCCTTGCTTTATGCCTAGCTAAGGGCGTAAAACTATAGCGCTTGTTGGGAGGCAACCCAATGAATAAAATTTATTTTTGCTTTCTACTTTCTGTTCTTGTGTGTTAACACAATTATTCTACTGTTATGATTGTGTTTTTTGTGTTTTAGTTAATGTTTGTGCCAAGTAGAACCGATAGGATCCTCTTGGGTGATAGTTGTTTGATCTTACTGAAAAAGACAGAAACTTTGCGCTCACGGAATTAATTCTCATTTTTTATCAGAAAGAGATTTTGCCCTGATTCTTTTTGCAGAATATTAATATACAAATTTCTCAGGTCGTCCTATTTTTTCAGAATTTTTGGAGTTCCAAAAGTTTTCGTTTAAGTCAGATTGCTACAGACTGTTCTGCTTTGACAGATTCTGTTTTCTTTGTGTTGTGTGCTTATTTTGATGGCTCCGTGGTTTCCTTTAATGAGTTTTTGCCATAGAAAAGTTGGAATACAGTAGATATAATACAAAAACAAAGTATGAATTGGTTTGATACAGCACTTATAGTAGCGGTTTACTTTCTTACACTAACGGATCTCACGAAGGTTTTGTTGAGTTTTGTGTGATTGAAGTTTTCAAGTTTTGGGTTATCTTACGATGGATGAAAGAAGGGTAGAAGATCCTAAGCTTGTGGATGCCCCGGCATCCCAATCTATTATCCAAGAATGATCAACCAACTAAGCTTGGGGATGCCCCCGAGTGGCATCCCCTCTTTCTTCTAGCGACCATCGGTATTTTACTCGAGACTATATTTTTATTCGTCACATGATATGTGTTTTTCTTGGAGCGTCTTGTATGATATGAGTCTTTGCTTGTTTTATTTTGTATTTTAAGTCATCAATACTTGCTGGACACACCTATTTGAGGGAGCCAAAATTATGCCATGACTTGTTAGAATTGCCCTCTATGCTTCACTTAAATTTTTATGAGCAATGGACTTGCTCTAGTGCTTCACTTATATCTTTTTGAGCACGATGTGCTTAGTATTTTTGAAGAAATGCTCTCTTGCTTCACTTAGATTTATTTGAGATTTAGTAAAATTTTTAAGAAATTCTCTCTTGCTTCACTTAAATTATTTTGAGAGAAAGAAAATTTGTTATGCTCATGATCTTCACCTATATTTGTTTGAGCTTATGAAAAGCAACACATGAAAATTAGCAAAGTGATAGATATCCAAGAAGGATAAAGAATAAAAAATGTCATGAAGATCATTGGACAAAATAAACTTGATTCTTAGTAATAGTTTTGAGATATGATGATGTGATATGTGAGTTATGTTGGTGAGTAATTGTGCTCTAGTAAGAATATTGGTGTTAAGGTTTGTGATTCCCTATGCATGCACAAAAGTCAATATTCATGCAATGAAAGTTATATCCTACTTGTGGTGCATTATTCGGTGTTAATTATGCTTAATGCTTGCTTATGAGATTATTCATTTCTTGGTTGGTCGCTTCTCAATCTTTTGCTAGCCTTCATTTTGCACTAAGTATGATCTCTACTTGTGCATTCAAAATCCTTTAAACCAGTTTTGCCACATGAGTCCACTATATCTACCTATATGCGGATTCTTTCGCCGTTCTAAGCAAATTTGCATGTGCCATCTCTAATTTTCAAAATAAACTTCTCCTTTGTGTGTTTGTTTCGCTCGCGGAACGATAACAGGTGGCTAATATTTTCCATGCTAGATGTGTTATTCTCAAGATGAGTGTTTATTCACTTGTCATTTCACGAGAGTAAGGCAAAGGTATTAGGGATGCCGAGTCCCGAAATGCAAAAAAATGAATTTACTTTATGTTGTCAAATAATAAATTCCTTGGAAAGTGTTGGTATGGACGGCACCCGTGGATATGGCTAGCCATAAAAAGTGAAAGTATGGTGGAAAAAGGAATAAACTTTATTTTCTGTTTGGGAACCGCCTATGGCATATCTAGCATGGAAAGTGTTGGGCACTCTAAGTCGTTTTCGTTGGTGGGATGGATACACCTCCCAAAATGTTTTTATCTCTAAGTTTTTCGCTTTGAGCTCTGGCACCTCTACAAATCCCTACTTCCCTCTGCGAAGGGCCTTTCTTTTACTTTATGCAATTTTTATTTTGAAATTTGAGTCTCCATCTTCTCTTATAAAAAGCACAAACTAGGAAGCAATAATATCGTACTTAAGTATTGGGTGTAGTTAATATTCGAGTGTGTTTCATGAATGGATTAATGTTTGAGCATGATGGGCTAGGGATAACTTATTTTAGCGTTGATATTTTGAAAGACATGGTTGCTTGTTGATATGCTTGAGTATATAAATTATTATGTCAAAACTAGACTATTGCTTTGAATCACATAAAAAGTACAAATGTCCATGCTATAAATAAAAGAATATGACATGACATGATAGACAACACTCCACATCAAAAATTCTGTTTTTTATCACTTACCTACTCGGGGACGAGCAGGAGTTAATCTTGGGGATGCTGATACGTCTCCAACGTATCTATAATTTTTGATTGTTCCATGCTGTTTTATTATCAATGTTGGATGTTTTATAATCATTTATAGTCATTTTATATCATTTTTTGGTACTAACCTATTGACATAACGCCAAGTGCCAGTTGCTGTTTTTTACATTGCAGAAAATCCTTATCAAACGGAGTCCAAATGCCACGAAACTTTACGGAGATATTTTATGGACCAGAAGGAAGAAGTTGGGCCCTAGTTGCACTTGGGGGAGTCCCGAGGAGGGGACAACCCACCAGGGTGCGCCAGGAGGCCCAGGCGTGCCGTGGTGGGTTGTGCCCACCTCGGGTGCCCCCTGGACTGCCTCTTTTCTCTATAAATACCCCAACCAGAAACCCTAGGGGAGTCGACGAAATATTCATCCAGCCGTCGTAGAGTCCAGAACCACCAGATCCAATCTAGACACCATCTCGGATGGGGTTCACCACCTCCATTGGTGCCTCTCCGATGATGCGTGAGTAGTTCTTTGTACACCTTGGTCCGTACTTAGTAGCTAGATGGCTTTCTCTCTCGCTGAATTCTCAATACACTGGTATCTTGTAGATCCATATGATGTAACTCTTTTGCGGTGTGTTTGTTGGGATCTGATGAACTTTGAGTTTATGATCAGTCATATCTTTTTATATCCATGAAAGTTATTTGAGTTTCTTTGATCTCTTATATGCATGATCTCTTATAGACTCGTATTTCTTCTCCGATATTTGGGTTTTGTTTGGCCAACTTGATCTATTTATCTTGCAATGGGAAGAGGTGCCCGGTAGTGGGTTCGATCTTCTGATTGCTCGATCCTAGTGACGGAAAGGGAACCGGAGCGTATGTATCGTTGCTACTAAGGATAAAAGGCGAGATCTATATCTACCGCCATATAGATAAACGGATCTTGTCTACATCATGTCATCGTTCTTATTGCATTACTCCGTTTTTCCATGAACTTAATACACTAGATGCATGCTGGATAGCGGTCGATGTGTGGAGTAATTGTAGTAGATGCAGGCAGAAGTCGGTCTACTAATCTTGGACGTGATGCCTATGTAATGACCATTGCCTTGATATCGTCATAATTATTTGAGGTTCTATCAATTGCCCAACAGTAATTTGTTTACCCACCGTTTGCTATCTTTCTCGAGAGAAGCCACTAGTGAAACCTACGGCCCCCCGGGTCTTCCTTCACATGTATTTGCTCGCAATCTACTTTTTCCTTACTTTTATTTTCAGATCTATAAAATCAAAAATACAAAAATACCTTGCTGCAATTTTTCTTCATTTATTTTATTTGGCGTTCGATCTATCAATTTACTACAAATTTATCTCACGTCCATTTGCCTATCTTCAGGCGTCGTACCCCGGAAGGGATTGACAACCCCTTTAAC
This sequence comes from Aegilops bicornis, assembly GCA_021605145.1. NCBI lineage: Eukaryota > Viridiplantae > Streptophyta > Magnoliopsida > Poales > Poaceae > Aegilops > Aegilops bicornis. Next base: position 124,768,015 of record CM038672.1, on the reverse strand, counting down.
ACATCGGGTTGCGAGGATTTGTTATCTGTGTGTAGGGGCTGTTTACGTTGTGTTGCTTGGTTCTCCTACTGGTTCGATAACCTTGGTTTCATATCTGAGGGAAATACCTACCGCCACTGTGTTGCATCATCCCTTCCTCTTTGGAGAAATATCGACGTAGCTTCAAGCGACATCAGGCGGCCTGGAGTACGTCGCCCACGCCCGGGGCGATCTGATCTTTATGGGGTTCTTAGCCTTACCTAAGGAGCCCAGAAATCCTGAAGCATCAATTTCGGACCCTCTTGCCAACTCCATCCCCAGGACGACCCGCAAGTATGGGGGATCAATGTTAGTCCTTTCGATAAGTAAGAGTGTCGAACCCAACAAGGAGTAGAAGGAAATGACAAGTGGTTTTCAGCAAGGTATTTTTTGCAAGCACTGAAATAGTCGGTGACAAGTAGTTTTATAACAAGATAATTTGTAACGGGCAAGTAATAGTAATGGTGAATAAAGTGCAGCAATGTAGCCCAATCCTTTTGTGGAAAAGGACATGCGAAAACGGTCTCTTATGATAAGCAAAGCATTCTAGAGGGTACACGGGAATTTCACCATGTCACTTTCATCATGTTGGTTTGATTCGTGTCCGCTACTTTGATAATTTGATATGTGGGTGGATCGGTGCTTAGGTGTTGTTCTTACTTGAACAAACCTCCTACTTATGATTAACCCCCTCGCAAGCATCCCCAACTATGAGAAAGGTATTAAGTTAAAATCTAACCATAGCATTAAACTTTTGGATCCAAATCGGCCCCTTACGAAGTAGCGAATAAACTAGGGTTTAAGCTACTGTCACTCTAGCAACCCATCATCTAATAACCACTCCACAATGCATTCCCTTAGGCCCAAATATGATGAAGTGCCATGTAGTCGACGTTCACATGACACCACTAAGGGAATCACAACATACATATCATCAAAATATCGAACACATATCAAGTTCACATGATTACTTGCAACATGACTTCTCCCGTGACCTAAAGAACAAAAGTAACTAATCACAAATTATAATCATGCTCAAGATCGGAGGGGTATTGAATACCATAATGGATCTGAACATATAATCTTCCACCAAATAAACCATATAGTAATCAACTACAAGATGTAATCAACAACACTAGTCACCCACAGGTACCAATCTGAGGTTCCGGTACAAAGATTGAACACAAGAGGTTAACTAGGGTTTGAGAGGAGGTGGTGCTGTTGAAGATGTTAATGGAGATTGCCCTCCCAAACATGAGAGGGTTGTTGGTGATGACGATGGCTTCGATTTCCCCCTCCGGGAGGGAAGTTCCCCTGGCGGAATCGCTCTGCCGGAGGGCAAAAGTGATCCTGCCCAAGTTCTGCCTTGATACGGCGGTGCTTCGTCCCGAAAGTCCCCTCCTGATTTTTTCTAGGTCAAAATGACCTATATACCAAAAGATGGGCACCGGAGGTGGGCTGGACTGAGCACAACCCACCAGGGCGCGCCAGGGGGCCTGGCGCACCCTAGTGTCTTGTGCTCACCAGGTGGCCCCCTCCGGTAGTTATCTGCTCCAGTATTTTTTATATATTCCAAAATAATTCTTCGTAAATTTTCAACTCATTTGAAGATGTGCAGAATAGGTAACTCTAAAGTAGCGCGCCCTGGTGGGTTGTGCTCACCAGGTGGCCCCCTCCGGTAGTTATCTGCTCCTGTATTTTTATATATTCCAAAATAATTCTCCGTAAATTTTCAGCTCATTTGGAGATGTGCAGAATAGGTAACTCTAACGTAGCTTTTTCAGGTCCAGAATTCCAGCTGTCGACATTCTCCCTCTTTGTGTAAACCTTGCATATTGTGAGACAAAAGGCATTATAATTACTTCATAAAGCATTACTATGCATAAAAACATCATAAATAATAGTAGGAAAACATGATGCAAAATGGATGTATCAACTCCCCCAAGCTTAGACCTCGCTTGTCCTCAAGCGAAAAACCAATATCGGAAAACATGCCCACATGCTTAGAGAGAGAGAGAGGTGTCAATAAAAACAAAATACAGACATAGAAGCATCATGCTTATTATTATAGCAGCAAAGAACTTTAACATAAAACTTTATCACACAACTTTTATCATATAACTTCTCATGAACAAGTAACAATTCATCACAACATTGAAGTATAAAGCATAAAATTTATTGAAAACCAACAAACTATGTTCTCAGTCAACTTTGCAACTTAATTCATCATATTTTCAAGAAGGGTCACGTATCAGAGCCTTTTGGAAAGTCCACATACTCAACCATCATTTAACCTTCTGTGATTGCTAACACTCACAGCGTACCCATGAACAAAAAGTTTCAACCAGGCACATAGAAAGATAGGGGCTTATAGTTTCGCCTCCCAACGTATTCACCTCAGTGGTGATGTCAACAATAATAACTCATGCTCACTCATATCCAACTAGATATATATGTGCCTAGATCTTTCCTCACCACATGATGCTTGCAAAAGGAGAAAAAAATAAAAGGAATAGGGAAGAATACTTTGATTCTTGCATAAAAGTAAATACATAAAAGTAAAAGATAGGCCCTTCGCAGAGGGAAGCATAGGTTGCCATGCACTTTTTGTTTGTATGCTGATACGTCTCCAACGTATCTATAATTTTTGATTGCTCCATGCTATATTATCTACTGTTTTGGGCAATATTGGGCTTTATTATCCACTTTTATATTATTTTTGGGACTAACCTATTAACCGGAGGCCCAACCCAGATTTGTTGTTTTATGCCTATTTCAGTGTTTCGAGGAAAAGGAATATCAGACGGAGTCGAAACGGAACGAAATCAACTGGAGAAGTTATTTTTGGAAGGAAAGCCACCAGATAGACTTGGACTCTACGAAGATACGGGAGCTGGCCACGAGGGTGGGGGCGCAGGGCGCGCCTGCCTCGTGGGGCCCTCAGGCTGCACCGACGCACTTCTGCACCCATATATACCTACGTATCATAAAACTTCTAGAACAGAGATTAGATCGGGAGTTCCGGCGCCGCAAAACCTCCAGAGACACCAAAAACCAATCGGGACCCTGTTCCGGCACCCTGCCGGAGGGGGGAACCCTCACCTATGGCTATCTTCATCATCCCGACGCTCTCCATGACGAGGAGGGAGTAGTTCACCCTCAGGGCTGAGGGTATGTACCAGTAGCTATGTGTTTGATCTCTCTCTCTCTCTCTCGTGTTCTTGATTTAGCACGATCTTGATGTATCGCGAGCTTTGCTATTATAGTTGGATCTTATGTTTCTTCTCCCCCTCTACTCTCTTGTAATGAATTGAGTTTTCCCCTTGAAGTAATCTTATCGGATTGAGTCTTTAAAGATTTGAGAACACTTGATGTATGTCTTGCCGTGCGTATCTGTGATGACAATGGGATATCACGTGATTCACTTGATGTATGTTTTGGTGATCAACTTGCGGGTTCCGCCCATGAACCTATGCATAGAGGTTGGCACACATTTTTGTCGTGATTCTCCGGTAGAAACTTTGGGGCACTCTTTGGGGTTCTATGTGTTGGTTTGAATAGATGAATTGAGATTGTGTGATGCATATCTTATAATCATGCCCACGGATACTTGAGGTGACATTGGAGTATCTAGGTGACATTAGGGTTTTGGTTGATTTGTGTCTTAAGGTGTTATTCTAGTACGAACTCTAGGGCTGTTTGTGACACTTATAGGAATAGCCCAGCGGATTGATTGGAAAGAATAACTTTGAGGTGGTTTCGTACCCTACCATAATCTATTCGTTTGTTCTCCGCTATTAGTGACTTTGGAGTGACTCTTTGTTGCATGTTGAGGGATAGTTATATGATCCAATTATGTTATTATTGTTGAGAGAACTTGCACTAGTGAAAGTATGAACCCTAGGCCTTGTTTCCTAGCATTGCAATACCGTTTACGCTCACTTTTTATATTTTCAGATTACGAAAACCTATATCTATCATCTATACTGCACTTGTATCACCATCTCTTCGCCGAACTAGTGCACCTATACAATTTACCATTGTATTGGGTGTGTTGGGGACACAAGAGACTCTTTGTTATTTGGTTGCATGGTTGCTTGAGAGAGACCATCTTCATCCTACACCTCCCACGGATTGATAAACCTTAGGTCATCCACTTGAGGGAAATTTGCTACTGTCCTACAAACCTCTGCACTTGGAGGCCCAACAACATCTACAAGAAGAAGGTTGCGTAGTAGACATCAAGCTCTTTTAAAGCGCCCGTTGCCGGGGAGGCTAGGTAAGTGAAGGTATATCTTTAGATCTTGCAATCGAATCTTTTAGTTTCTTGTTTTATCACTAGTTTAGTTTATAACAGAAAACTACCAAAAAAATATGGAATAGAGTTTGTCTCATACGCTTCATCTTTTTAATATCTTTCGTGAGAATGATGGAAAGGAAAATTGTGCTCAATTGCTAGAAGAAGAATGCATTAAAATGTTTGGTACTAGACCTTTGTATGACGAGCAAATTTACTATGATGAAAGCATGCCTCCTATCTATGATGATTATTGTGATGACACGTATGCTTTAAAGAATAATGATAACCATGAAACTTGTCATCTTGATTTTAATTTCCAATCATATGATAGTTATTTTGTTGAGTTTGCTCCCACTATTCCGAATGAGAAGAAATTTGCTTATGTGGAGAGTAATAAAATTTCTATGCTTGTAGATCATGAAAAGAATGCTTTAGGTGCTGGTTATATTGTTGAATTCATTCGTGATGCTACTGAAAATTATTATGAGGTAGGAATATATGCTTGTAGGAATGGCAATAATAGCAAGTTTCCTCTTTATGTGCTTAAAGTTTTGAAATTATGCTAGTTTTACCTTCCTATGCAAGTTGATTCTTGTTCCCATAAATTGTTTGCTCACAAAATCCATATGCATAGGAAGTGGGTTAGACTTAAATGTGCTAGTCATATTCTTCATGATGCTCTCTTTATGTTCCAATTCTTATCTTTTATGTGAGCATCATTGAAATCATCATGCCTAGCTAGGGGCGTTAAACGATAGCGCTTGTTGGGAGGCAACCCAATTTTATTTTAGTTTCTTGCTTTTTGGTTCTGTTTAGTAATAAATAAATCATTTAGCCTCTGGTTAGATGTGTTTTTGTGTTTTAATTTGTGTTTGTGCCAAGTAGAACCTTTGGGAAGACTTGGGTGAAGTCTTTATGATCATGCTGTAAAAAACAGAAACTTTAGTGCTCGCAAGATTAGCTAGAACTTTTTACTGGAGAGTTCTATTTAGTTGATTATTTTGGCAGATGATTACTAGACAAATTACTCAGGTCCACCAATTTATTTTGGAATTTTTTGAATTCCAGAAGTATACGTTTGATACAGATTACGACATATTGTTCTGTTTTTGACAGATTCTGTTTTTCATGTGTTGTTTGCTTATTTTGATGAATCTATGGCTAGTAAAATAGTTTATAAACCATAGAGAAGTTGGAATACAGTAGGTTTAACACCAATATAAATAAATAATGAGTTCATTACAGTACCTTGAAGTGGTGTTTTGTTTTATTTCGCTAATAGAGCTCACGAGTTTTCTGTTAAGTTTTGTGTTGTGAAGTTTTCAAGTTTTGGGTAAAGATTCGATGGACTATGGAATAAGGAGTGGCAAGAGCCTAAGCTTGGGGATGCCCAAGGCACCCCAAGGTAATATTCAAGGATAACCAAGAGCCTAAGCTTGGGGATGCCGGAAGGCATCCCCTCTTTAAATCTTCGTTCATCGGTAACTTTACTTGGAGCTATATTTTTATTCACCACATGATATGTGTTTTGCTTGGAGCGTCATGTCATTTTATTTATATTTGCTTGCTGTTTGAATAAAATACCAAGATCTGAAATTATTAAATGGGAGAGTCTTCACATAGTTGCATAATTATCCGACTACTCATTGATCTTCACTTATATCTTTCGAAGTAGTTTTTGTTATTGCTCTAGTACTTCACTTACATCTTTTAGAGCATGGTGGTAGTTTTATTTTGGAGAAATATATGAACTCTCATGCTTCACTTAGATTATTTTGAGAGTCTTAAATAGCATGGTAATTTGCTTAAATAATCATAATATGCTAAGCATACAAGATTTGTAAGAATTCTTATGAGTGTGTTGAATACTAAGAAAAGTTTGATGCTTGATAATTGTTTTGAGATATGAAGATGGTGATATTAGAGTCATGCTAGTTGAGTAGTTGTGAATTTTATAAATACTTTAGTTAAAGTTTGAGATTCACGTAGCATGCATTATGGTGAACCGTTATGTGATGAAGTCGGAGCATGATTTATTTATTGATTGTCTTCCTTATGAGTGGCGGTCGGGGATGAGCGATGGTCTTTTCCTACCAATCTATCCCCCTAGGAGCATGCGCGTAATACTTTGCTTTGATAACTTCTAGATTTTTGCAATAAGTATATGAGTTCTTTATGACTAATGTTGAGTCCATGGATTATCCGCACTTTTCCTTCCTTCCACCATTGCTAGCCTCTCTAATACCGCGCACCTTTCGCCGGTATCATACACCCACCATATACATTCCTCAAAACAGCCACCATACCTACCTATCATGGCATTTCCACAGCCATTCCGAGATATATTGCCATGCAACTTTCCACCGTTCCGTTCTTGTGACACGCTTCATCATTGTCATATTGCTTTGCATGATCATGTAGTTGACATCGTATTTGTGGCAAAGCCACCGTTCATAATTCTTTCATACATGTCGCTCATGAGTCATTGCACATCCCAAAGACATCACGGAGGCATTCATATAGAGTCATATTTTGTTCTAAGTATCGAGTTGTAATTGTTGAGTTGTAAGAAAAATAAAAGTGTGATGATCATCATTATTAGAGCATTTTCCCAGTGAGGAAAGGATGACGGAGACTATGATTCCCCCATAAGTCGGGATGAGACTCCGGACGAAAAAAAAGAAAAAAAAGAGGCCATAAAAAAGGCAGAAAAGGCCCAAACAAAAAAATAAAAATATGAGAGAAAAAGAGAGAAGGGACAATGCTACTATCCTTTTACCACACTTGTGCTTGAAAGTAGCACCATGATCTTCATGATAGAGAGTCTCCTATGTTGTCACTTTCATATACTAGTGGGAATTTTACATTACAAAACTTGGCTTGTATATTCCAATGATGGGATTCCTCAAAATGCCCCAGGTCTTCGTGACCAAGCAAGTTGGATGCACACCCACTTAGTTTCTTTTGTTGAGCTTTCATACACTTATAGCTCTAGTGCATCCGTTGCGTGGCAATCCCTACTCACTCACATTGATATCTATTGATGGGCATCTCCAGAGCCCGTTGATACGCCTAGTTGATGTGAGACTATCTTCTCCTTTGTCTTCCCCACAACCACCATTCTATTCCACCTATAAGTGCTATGTCCATGGCTCACGCTCATGTATTGCGTGAAGATTGAAAAAGTTTGAGAACATCAAAAGTATGAAACAATTGCTTGGCTTGTCATCGGGGTTGTGCATGATTTAAATACTTTGTGTGGTGAAGATAGAGCATAGTGAGACTATATGATTATGTAGGGATAGCTTGCTTTGGCCACGTTATTTTGAGAAGACATGATTGCTTTGCTAGTATGCTTGAAGTATTATTATTTTTATGTCAATATGAACTTTTGTCTTGAATCTTTCGGATCTGAATATTCATATCACAAGTAAGAAGAATTACATTGAAATTATGCCAACTAGCATTCCACATCAAAAATTATCTTTTTTATCATTTACCTACTCGAGGACGAGCAGGAATTAAGCTTGGGGATGCTTGATACGTCTCCAACGTATCTATAAATTTTGATTGCTCCATGCTATATTATCTACTGTTTTGGGCAATATTGGGCTTTATTATCCACTTTTATATTATTTTTGGGACTAACCTATTAACCGGAGGCCCAGCCAATTCTTTGTTTTATGCCTATTTTAGTGTTTCGAGGAAAAGGAATATCGACGAGTCGAAGCGGAATGAAATCAAGCTGGAGAAGTTATTTTTGGAAGGAAAGTCACCGGATAGACTTGGACTCTCGTCGGAAGATACGGGAGCTGGCCACGAGGGTGGGGCGTGCCCACCCCCTAGGCGCGCCCACCTCGTGGGGCCCCGTAGCTCCACCGACGCACTTCTGCACCCATATATACCTACGTGTCGTAAAACTTCCAGAGCGGAGATTAGATCGGGAGTTCCGCCACATAAAACCTCCAAAGCCACCAAAAACCAATCGGGACCCTGTTCGGCACCTGGGAGGGGGAACCCTCACTGTGGCTATCTTCATCATCCGGCGCTCTCCATGACGAGGAGGGAGTAGTTCACCCTCGGGGCTGAGGGTATGTACCAGTAGCTATGTGTTTGATCTCTCTCTCTCTCTCTCTCTCTCTCTCTCGTGTTCTTGATTTGGCACGATCTTGATGTATCGCGAGCTTTGCTATTATAGTTGGATCTTATGTTTCTTCTCACCCTCTACTCTATTTTAATTCATTGAGTTTTCCCTATGAAGTAATATTATAGTATTGAGTCTTTAAAGATTTGAGAACACTTGATGTATGTCTTGCCGTGCATATCTGTGGTGACAATGGGATATCACGTGATTCACTTGATGTATGTTTTGGTGATCAACTTGCGGGTTCCGCCCATGAACCTATGCATATGGGTTGGCACACGTTTTCGTCGTGATTCTCTGGTAGAAACTTTGGGGCACTCTTTGAGGTTCTATGTGTTGGTTTGAATAAATGAATTGAGATTGTGTGATGCATATCGTATAATCATGCCCACGGATACTTGAGGTGACATTGGAGTATCTAGGTGACATTAGGGTTTTGGTTGATTTGTGTCTTAAGGTGTTATTCTAGTACAAACTCTAGGGTTGTTTGTGACACTTATAGGAATAGCCCAACGAATTGATTGGAAAGAATAACTTTGAGGTGGTTTCGTACCCTACCATAATCTCTTTGTTTGTTCTCCGCTATTAGTGACTTTGGAGTGACTCTTTGTTGCATGTTGAGGGATAGTTATATGATCCAATTATGTTATTATTGTTGAGAGAACTTGCACTAGTGAAAGTATGAACCCTAGGCCTTGTTTCCTAGCATTGCAATACCGTTTACGCTCACTTTTACCACTTGTTACCTTGCTTTTTTTATATTTTCATATTACAAAAAGTCAAAAACCTATATCTATCATCTATACTGCACTTGTATCACCATCTCTTCGCTGAACTAGTGCACCTATACAATTTACCATTGTATAGGGTGTGTTGGGGACACAAGAGACTCTTTGTTATTTGGTTGCAAGGTTGCTTGGGAGAGACCATCTTCATCCTACACCTCCCACGGATTGATAAACCTTAGGTCATCCACTTGAGGGAAATTTGCTACTGTCCTACAAACCTCTGCACTTGGAGGCCCAACAACGTCTACAAGAAGAAGGTTGTGTAGTAGACATCATATGCCAAATCCCTTAATGCAAAAGAACGTCACGTTGTATTGCCCCTTATGATAGAAACCTCTATTATGTAGTCCGTCGCTTTTATTATTTTGCCATCACAAGTTCGTACAACGCTCAATTTTCTCTTACACTAAATGATCCAATACATTTAGAAGCAATTTTTGTTGGCTTATTGCACCGATAATAACTTACTTGAAGGATCTTACTTAATCCATAGGTAGGTATGGTGGACTCTCGAAATAAGATTTTGGATTCAAGGGTTTTTGGATGCACAAGTAGTATCTCTACTTAGTGCGGAGTTTTTGGCTAGCAAAGATACTGAGCAAGCACCACATGTTGAAGGATCTATGACAATATAATTTCTATGTGAATATGAACAAACATAAATCATTATGTTGTCTTCCTTGTCCAACGTCAACAATTTTGACATATAATATTTAATGGGGGCTCACAATCATAAAAGATGTCCAAGATAGTGTATTTGCATGTGAATCTTCTCTTTCCTTATTAATTCTTTCATGAATTGCATCATTGACCAATGCTATGTTTGTCAATTTCCAATAAATTTTGCCACTTATACTTTTCCTTATGTGATGCCATTACTTACCATAAGATTGGCATATGATCCTTTTCATTTATTTTCCTTTCTTTTTATTGAAACATAAGAGTAAAGAAACAAAACTCAAACTACTCTTTATTATATATATCGCACATGATTACATATATAGATAGATAGATCACTAAGCAAGCACTCGGAAATATATCGAACTAAACTTTTATTCAACTAAATCATAGGATGACTAAATATCGAACTAAAATAGATAAAGGCAAAGATAATGGTGGTGATACAATACCGGGGCACCTCCCCCAAGCTTGGCACAAGCCAAGGGGAGTGCCCATACCATGAACTCAAGTCTCCTTTGTTTGGGAAGATGATGATGGTGGTGGTGATGAGGTAGCGTCACACTTCAGGCTCAGAAGGTACTCCATTCTATGAATGATGCTCCAGAGGGCGATGACATGCTCTTGCAACAGAATATTTTCATGAGTGAGATATTTATTTTGCACACGAACCATTTTAGTTGTCCTTAAAGCCTCAATGTTAGTAGGGTTAAGGTGATCGTATTATGGTTGAAGGATGTCTTCTTCCTCTACTACTAGAACGACATGCCCTACTTCTGGAGCTTGACCTCCCACAACTTTCTTGACGTTATCACCCTTGATGGTTTCCTCTAGTTCCTCTCTCTTTAGTTCTATCTTCATCAACCAAGCATCCTCTTCTACTTTGTTGGAGGAGGGAGAAGACATGATGCCTGGCTTGATAGATCTAACGGAAAACAACAAGAAAGAAGAACAGAAGATTTCTCCGCGATACGATGGTCAATACGTTCAGGGGGTATATAAAGATTTTTTATCTTGGGAAACAAGCAAACAAGAGGAAAAAGGAGTCAGGAAGGTTCTCGAGGTGGGCATAACCCACCTGGGCGCGCCAGGCAAGGCAGGCGCGCCCTGGTGTCTTGTGCCCTCCTCGGTTGCCTACATGGTTGTTTCTTATTTTCCTAATTTTTGTAATATTCCAAAATTGACAAAAAATATTTTTGTGGATTTTTTGGAGTCCGTTTACTTACCGTATCACATAACCCCTCTTTTTCAGGATTCCGAAGTGTTCTGGAAGGTTTCTTTTATGTGTTCCTCTGGTGTCATGGTTTGAATAATATTGCTTTCAACATTAATAGGTGTACCTGAGATATAGTGTTTAATTCTTTGCCCATTGACCACCTTCGGGTTACTACCTTCGGCATTATTTTTTTATAGCTCTAGAGCGGTAAACCTCTTCGATGATGTATGGTCCCTCCCATTTAGAGAGAAGTGTTCCTGCAAAGAATCTGAAACGGGGGTTGTACAATAGAATATATTCTCCAACTTTGAATTATCGCTTTTGTATTCTCTTGTCATGCCATCTTTTAACTTTTTCTTTAAACAATTTGGCATTTTCATAGGCTTGGGTTCTCCATTCATCTAATGAACTAATCTCGAATAACCTCTTTTCACCAGCAAGTTTGAAATCATAGTTGAGTTCTTTAATTGCCCACTAAGCTTTATGTTCTAACTCTAGAGGCAATGACAAGCTTTTCCATAAACCATTTAATAGGGAGACATACCCATAGGATTTTTATAAGTTTTTCTGTAGGCCCAAAGTGCATCATCCAATTTCTTAGACCAATTCTTTCGTGACCTATTAACAATGTTTTGTAATATTAGTTTTATTTCTATATTGCTAAGTTCAACTTGACCACTAGATAAAGGATGGTAGGGTGATGCAATTCTATGGTTAACATCATATTTAGCAAGAATTTTATGGAAAGCACCATTAATAAAGTGTGAACCACCATCAGTCATTAAATATCCGGGGACTCCAAACCTTGGGAAATGACTTATCTAAGCATTTTAATGGAAGTGTTATGATCATCACTACTAGTTAGAATAGCTTCTACCCACTTAGTAACATAATCAACAACAACCAAAATATGTGCATACCCATTAGAGGAAGAAAAAGTCCCCATATAACCAAAACCCCAAAATCAAATGGTTCAACAGCAAGTGAATAATTCATAGGCATTTCTCAACGCTTACCAATATTACCAATTCTTTGACATTCATCACAAGATAAAACAAACTTACGGGCATCCTTGAAGAGAGTAGGACAATAAAAACCAGATTGCAATACCTTGTGAGCAGTTCTATCTCCCGCATGATGCCCTCCATAAGCTTCGGAGTGACATTTCCGTAGGATTTGTTCCTGTTCATGCTCAGGTACACAACGTCTAATAATACCATCTACTCCTTTTTTATAAAGATGTGGGTCATCCCGAAAGTAATGTCTTAAATCATAGAAGATTTTTTTTCGTTTGTTGGCATGTGAAACTAGGTGGTATGTCTTTAGCAAGAATATAATAAGCATAGTCAGCATACCAAGGAGTATTATGAGAAACATTTATTGCAGCTAGTTGTTCATCAAGAAAGCTATCATCAATAGGTATTGGGTCATCAAGAATATTCTCTAACCTAGACAAGTTATCGACTACGGGGTTCTCAGCTCCTTCCTATCAGTAATATGTAAATCAAATTCTTGTAGCAAAAGAACCCAACTAATGAGTCTAGGTTTAGCATTTTCTTTTCCATAAGATATTTAATATCAGCATGATCAGTGTGAACAATTACTTTGGAATCAACAATATAAGATCTGAATTTGTCACAAGCAAACACGACTGCTAAAAATTCTTTTTCAGTAGTAGCATAATTTCTTTGGGCACTGGCTAGAGTTTTGCTAGCATAATGAATAACATTAAATTTCTTATCAACTCTTTGTCCTAGAACAACACCAACAACATAATCACTAGCATCACACATAATTTCAAAAGTCAAGTTCCAATCAGGTGGTCGAACGATAGGTGCAGAAGTTAAGGCTTTCTTAAGTGTTTCAAAGGCTTCTACACAATTACATAAAAAACAAATAGAACATCCTTTTGTCAAATATTTGTAAGAGGCCTAGAGATTTTAGAAAAGTCTTTAATAAATCTCCTATAGAAACTAGCATGACCAAGGAAACTATGAATACCTTTAATATCTTTTGGACATGGCATTCTCTCAATTGCATCAACTTTAGCTTTATCCACCTCAATACCTCGTCCAAAAATTTTATGCCCCAAGACAATACCTTCATTAACCACAAAGTGGAACTTCTCCTAATTCAAGACAAGATTAGTTTGCTCACATCTTTGCAAAACTCAATCAAGGTTGCTCAAGCAATCGTCAAAAGAAGTTCCATATACAGAAAATTCATCCATGAAAACATCAACAATCTTTTCACAAAAATTAGAGAATATAGCAGTCATACATCTTTGAAAGGTAGCAGATGCATTGCATAGACCAAAAGGCATACGTCTATAAGCATAAGTAAAGGTGGTTTTCTCTTGACCAGGTTGTGAAACAGGTATTTGAGAAAAACCAGAATATCCATCAAGAAAACAAAAGTGTGTGTGCTTAGATAATCTTTCCAACATTTGATCAATAAAAAGCAAAGGGTGATGATATTTTCTAGTTGCTTTATTAAATTTTCTAAAATCAATTATCATTCTACAGCCAGTAACAATTCTTTGTGGGATAAGTTCATTTTTATCATTAGAAACAATAGTAAAATACCTCCATTCTTAGGGACATGATGAACGGGACTTACCCATCTACTATCAGCTATGAGATAGATTATACCTGCTTCCAGAAGCTTTAATATTTCAATTATTACCACTCTTTCATCTTAGGATTCAAACGTCGTTGATGATCAACAACGGGTTTAGCATCAGGTTCCATATTAATCTTGTGCTGACAGAGAGTGGGACTAATGCCCTTAAGATCATCAAGAGTATATCCAATGGCAGCACGGTGCTTCTTCAGAATTTTCAATAATCTCTTTTCTTCATGTTCTAAAAGGTTAGCACTAATAATAACAGGATATATCTTTTCTCATCGAGATAAGCATATTTCAAAGTGTTAGGCAATTGTTTTAATTCAAACACATGATCAAATTTAGGTGGAGGAGGACCAGTCGATAACTGGTCCGGACTTTGCGGGGTTACTGACTTTGATTCAATCCATTTAGTGAATCTAATGGCCATAACCAGTAGGTATTTCTTTTTCTTGGTTCCCCCTTTAAGTGGTCTAACCATGTCTAGCCCCCAGACTACGAAAGGCCAGGTAATTGGTATAGTCCTGAGAGCCGTGGGGGTATATGGCTTTGATTTGCAAAAAGCTGGCATCCAACACAATGTTGGACTAGAGTACGGGCGTCCTCGCGGGCAGTGGGTGATGTTGCTTGAAGCTACGTCGGTATTTCCCCAAAGAGGAAGGGATGATGCAGCACAGCGGCGGTAGGCATTTCCCTCAGATATGAAACCAAGGTTATCGAACCAGTAGGAGAACCAAGCAACACAATGTAAACATCCCCTGCACACAAATAACAACCACTCGCAACCCAACATGTTAAAGGGATTGTCAATCCCTTTCGGGTAACGGCGCCAGAAACGATGCTCGGCCGAGATAAAGTTTTGTAGTAAATTGATAGATCGAATGCCAAATAAAATAAATAAGGAAAAATTGCAGCAAGGTATTTTTGTATTTTTGGTTTAATAGATCTGAAAATAAATGCAAAGTAGATCGCAAAGGCAAATGTATGAGGAAGAAGACCCGGGGGCCGTAGGTTTCACTAGTGGCTTCTCTCGAGAAAAATAGCAAACGGTGGGTAAACAAATTACTGTTGGGCAATTGATAGAACTTCAAATAATCATGACGATATCCAGGCAATGATCATTATATATGCATCACGTCCAAGATTAGTAGACCGACTCCTGCCTGCATCTACTACTATTACTCCACACATCGACCGCTATCCGCCATGCACCTAGTGTATTAAGTTCATGGAGAAACGGAGTAATGCAAAAAGAACAATGACATGATGTAGACAAGATCTATCTATGTAGAGATAGACCCCATCATTTTATCCTTAGTAGCAACGATACATACGTGTCAGTTCCCTTTTTGTCACTGGGATCAAGTACCGTAAGATCTAACCCACTACAAAGAACCTCTTCCATCGCAAGATAAATAGATCAAGTTGGCCAAACAAAACCCAAATGTTGGGTAAGAAATAGGAGGCTATAAGCAATCATGCATATAAGAGATCAAAGAAACTCAAATAACTTTCATGGATATAAAAATATATAACTCATCATAAACTCAAACTTCATCTGATCCCAACAAACACACCGTGAAAGAGTTACATCATATGGATCTCCAAGAGACCATTGTATTGAGAATCCAGCGAGGGAGAGAAAGCCATCTAGCTACTAACTACGGACCCAAAGGTCTAGAAAGAACTACTCACGCATCATCGGAGAGGCACCAATGGAGGTGGTGAACCCCATCCGAGATGGTGTCTAGATTGGATCTGGTGGTTCTGGACTCTGCGGCGGCTGGATGAATATTTCGTTGACTCCCCTAGGGTTTCTGGAATATTGGGGTATTTATAGAGCAAAGAGGCCGTCCGGGGGGACCCCTGGTGGGTTGTGCCCCCCTCGGGGCACCCCCCAGGCGCAGCCAAGGCCCGTTGTGTTCCTTCTGGCCCATAAAAATTCTCCGTAAAGTTTCGGGGCATTTGGACTCCGTCTGATATTGATTTTCTGCAATGTAAAAAACATGGAAAAACAGCAACTGGCACTTGCCACTATGTCAATAGGTTAGTACCAAAAATGATATAAAATGACTATAAATGATTGTAAAACATCCAAGATTGATAATATAACAGCATGGAACAATAAAAAATTATAGATATGTTGGAGACGTATCAACATCCCCAAGCTTAACTCCTACTCGTCCTTGAGTAGGTAAGTGATAAAACAGAATTTTTGATGTGGAATGTTGCCCATCATGTCATATCATATTTCTTTTCTTTATAGCATGGACATTTGGACTTTTAGTTGTTCACAACAATAGTTACTTTTGACATGATAATTTAGATACTCAAGCATATCAACAAGCAACCATGTCTTTCAAAATATCAATGCTAAAATAAGTCATCCCTAGCCCATCATGCTCAACCATTGATCCATTAATGAAACACACTCGAATATTAGGTACACCCTATACTTAAGTACGATCATATTGCCTCCTAGTTGGTGCTTTTATAAGAAAAGAGGGAAACTCAAAATAAAAATTGCATAAAGTAAAAGTAAGGCCCTTCGCAGAGGGAAGTAGGGATTTGTAGAGGTGCCAGAGCTCAAAGCGAAAAACTTAGAGATAAAAATTGGGAGGTGTATCCATGCCACCAACGAAAATGACTTAGAGTTCCCAACACTTTCCATGCTAGATATATCATAGGCAGTTCCCAAACAAAAAATAAAGTTTATTCCTTTTTCCACCATACATTCACTTTCCATGGCTAACCATATCCACTGGTGCCATCCATCCCAACAGTTTCCAAGGAATTCATTATTTGACAACATAAAGTAAATTCATTTTTTTTTCATTTCGGGACTGGGCATCCCTAATACCTTTGCCTTACTCTCGTGAAATGACAAGTGAATAAACACTCATCTTGAGAATAACACATCTAGCATGGAAAATATTATCCACCCCTCACCGCTCCGCAGCAAAAAAACACACAAAAGAGAAGTTTATTTTGAAAATTAGAGATGGCACATGAAAATTTGCTTGGAACGGCAAAAGAATACCGCATATACGTAGATATAGTGGACTCATGTGGCAAAACTGGTTTAAAGGTTTTTGGATGCACAAGTAGAGATCATACTTAGTGCAAAATGAAGGCTAGCAAAAGATTGAGAAGCGACCAACCAAGAAAGGGATAATCTCATAAGCAAGCATTAAGCATAAATAACACCGAATAATGCACCACACGTAGGATATAATTTCATTGCATGACTATTTACTTTCGTACTTGCATAGGGAATCACAAACCTTAACACCAATATTCTTACTAAAGCATAATTACTCACCAACATAACTCACATATAACATCATCATATCTCAAAACTATTACTAAGAATCAAGTTTATCTTGTCCAATGATCTTCATGAAAGTTTTTATTATATCCTTCTTGGATATCTATCACTTTGGGACTAATTTTCATGTGTTGCTTTTCATAAGATCAAACAAATATAAGTGAAGATCATGAGCATATTTTTTTCTTTCTTTCTCTCAAATTGATTTAAGTGAAGCAAGAGAGAATTTCCTGAAAATTTTACCAACTCTCAAATAAATCTAAGTGAATCAAGAGATCATTTCTTAAAAAAAAACTAAAGCACACCGTGCTCAAAAAGATATAAGTGAAGCACTAGAGCAAGTCCATTGCTCATAAAAATTTAAGTGAAGCATAGAGAGCAATTCTAACAAGTCATGACATAATTTTGGCTCTCTCAAATAGGTGTGTCCAGCAAGGATTGATGACTTAAAACACAAAATTAAACAAGCAAAGATTCATATTATACAAGACGCTCCAAGCAAAACACATATCATGTGACGAATAAAAATATAGTTTCGAGTAAAATACCGATGGTCGTTAGAAGAAAGAGGGGATGCCACTCGGGGCATCCCCAAGCTTAGTTGGTTGCTCATTTTTGGATAATAGCTTGGGATACCGAGGCATCCCCAAGCTTAGGCTCTTCTATTCTTCCTTCATCCATCGTAAGATAACCCCAAACTTGAAAACTTCAATAACAAAACTCAACAAAACCTCCGTGAGATCCGTTAGTGTAAGAAAGCAAACCATTACTATAAGTACTGTATCAAACCAATTCATATTTTGTTTTTGTATTATATCTACTGTATTCCAACTTTTCTATGGCAAAAACTCATCAAAGAAAACCATAGAGCCATCAAAATAAGCACACAACACAAAGAAAACAGAATCTGTCAAATAAGAACAGTCTATAGCAATCTGACTTTGTCGAAAACTTCTGGAACTCCAAAAATTCTGAAACAAATAGGACGACCTCAGAAATTTGTATATTAATCTTCTGAAAAAAGAATCAGGGCAAAAACACTCTTTGATAAAAAATGAGATTTATTTTCGTGAGCGCAAAGTTTCTGTCTTTTTCAGCAAGATCAAACAACTATCTCCCAAGAAGATCCTATCGATTCTACTTGGCACAAACACTAATTAAAACACAAAAAACACACTCATAACAGTAGCATGATTGTGCTAACACTCAAGAACATAAAGCAAAAAGCAAAAATAAAAATTATTCATTGGGTTGCCTCCCAACAAGCGCTATAGTTTTACGCCCATAGCTAGGCATAAAGCAAGGATCTAAGTTTTGTCATCTTTGGCTCGAGATCCATAAGATGAACTCATGATTGATTCATAAGGTGGCTTAATTCTAGTTCTAGGAAAGTGTCCCATACCCTTCCTCAAAGGAAATTGGAATTTATATTGCCTTCTTTCATATCAATCACGGCACCGATAGTGCATAAAAACGGTCTACCAAGAATAATTGGACTAGATGGATTGCAATCAATATCAAGAACAATAAAATCTATGGGCACATAATTCCTATTTGAAATAATAAGAACATCATTAATACTTCCCATAGGCTTTTGAATAGTAGAATCCGCCAAATGCAAATTCAAAGAACATTCTTCAAGATTAGTAAGACCAAACACATCACATAAAGATTTCAGAATTGTAGAAACACTAGCACCCAAGTCACACAAAGCAAAACACTCATAATTTTTAATCTTGACTTTGATAGTAGGTTCCCATTCATCATGCAATTTTCTAGGAACTGAAACTTCTAATTCCAATTTTTCTTCAGGAGCTTTCATTGTAGCATCAACAATATGTTTAGTAAAAATCTTATTTTGTGAATAAGCATGGGGTGAATTTATCATGGATTGCAACAAACAAATACAATAAATCAAAGAGAAACTATCATAATTAAAGTCTTTGTAATCCAAAAGAGTGGGCACATCACTGGTTAAAGTTTTGACCTCTCCGAACCCACTTTCATCAATTTTCTCAATAAGATTTTCACCCTCCGAAATATTGGGACGCCTTCTACCTAAAGTTGACTCTTCTCCAGTCCCTTTTTCATCAGTCTTAACTTTACTAAACAAGGAATCAGTAGAAGAAACACCAATCATTTTAAGATCTTCATCACTTTTGCGAAAGAAATCATTAGCAAATATATGAGGAAGAAGACCCGGGGGCCGTAGGTTTCACTAGTGGCTTTTCTCTCGAGAAAAATAGCAAACGGTGGGTAAACAAATTACTGTTAGGCAATTGATAAAACTTCGAATAATCATGACAATATCCCGGTAATGATCATTATATAGGCATCACGTCCAAGATTAGTAGACCGTCTCCTGCCTGCATCTACTACTATTACTCCACACATCGACCGCTATCCAGCATGCATCTAGTGTATTAAGTTCATGGAGAAGCGAGTAATGCAATAAGAACGATGCATGATGTAGACAAGATCTATCTATGTAGAGATAGACCCGTCATTTTATCCTTAGTAGCAATGATACATACGTGTGGGTTCCCTTTACATCCTTTGGGATCAAGCACCGTAAGATCGAACCCACTACAAAGCACCTCTTCGCATTGCAAGATAAATAGATCAAGTTGGCCAAACAAAATCCAAATATCAGAGAAGAAATATGAGGCTATAAGCAATCATGCACATAAGAGATCAAAGAGACTCGGATATAAAAAGATATAACTGATCATAAACTCAAAGTTCATCAGATCCCAATAAACACACCGCAAAAGAGTTACATC
The DNA here is from genome assembly GCA_021605145.1 of Aegilops bicornis. NCBI lineage: Eukaryota > Viridiplantae > Streptophyta > Magnoliopsida > Poales > Poaceae > Aegilops > Aegilops bicornis. The sequence continues at coordinate 124,748,135 of CM038672.1, read as the reverse complement.
ATATGGATCTCCAAGAGACCATTGTATTGAGAATCCAGCGAGAGAGAGAAAGCCATCTAGCTACTAACTACGTAATTCAAGGTCTACAAAGAACTACTCACACATCATCGGAGAGGCACAAATGGAGGTGGTGAACCCCATCCGAGATGGTGTCTAGATTGGATCTGGTGGTTCTGGACTCTGCGGCGGCTGGATGAATATTTCGTCGACTCCCCTAGGGTTTTTGGAATATTGGGGTATTTATAGAGCAAAGAGGCGGTCCCCGGGGCACCCGAGATGGGCACAACCCACCGAGGCGGCGCTGGGCCTCTGGCAGCCTCGGTGGATTGTGCTCCCCTCGGGGCACCCCCCAGGCATAGTCAGAGCCCTTTGTGTTCCTTCTGGCCCATAAAAATTCTCCATAAAGTTTCGGGGCATTTGGACTCCGTCTGATATTGATTTTCTGCGATGTAAAAAACATGGAAAAACTGCAACTGGCACTTGGCACTATATCAATAGGTTAGTACCAAAAAATGATATAAAATGACTATAAATGATTGTAAAACATCCAAGATTGATAATATAATAGCATGGAACAATAAAAAATTATAGATACGTTGGAGACGTATCAGTGAGCCGAAAAACCCTGCTCGGAAGGCCTTGCTTACCAGGGCCTGAGCTGCCGCATGGTGGCCGCCCATGCCAGTGTGTATCTCAGCCAAAAGTTGTTGCCCCTGTATTTTTGATATGCACCGATGTAGGACTCCGGTAGTGCTTTTCTTGTATAGCTCGCCCTCATGGACCTTGTAGGCTTTAGAGCGCCAGACTATGCGTTGTGCCTCGGCCTGGTCGTTGGGGAGCTCTTGCCGCATAAGGTAGGCAAGGAAGGGTTCAGTCCATGGTGCTATTACGACAATGACCTCGTGAGCGGAAGCGGTTTATTCAACTGATGAGCCACCGATGATATTGGCGTCTCGCTCAATGGCCGGGGGGACAATTTGTTCGGGCCCATTGGTTGTTGCATCCTGATCCCTGTCCTACCATACCAAAGATGGCTTAAAAAGCAGCTCCAAAAAGGTATTTGTAGGGACAGGGCTGCATTTGGTGCCCATATGGGCGAGGATATCTGCAGCTTGGTTACTGTCTCTAGAGACATGGTGGAATTCTAACCCTTCAAACCAGGCTCATATTCATAAGATGACATTATGGTATGCCGCCCTTTTTGGGTCTTTGGAGTCAAATTCGCCATTGACTTGAGAGATGGCGAGGTTAGAATCTCCCCGTACCTCGAGCCGCTAAACACCCATTGACGTTGCCATCCAAACACCATGCAACAGGGCTTCGTATTCGGTTGCGTTGTTGGAGTCTGTGTACATGATCTGTAGTACGTATCGAATGGTGTCACCGATGGGGGACATGAGGATTACGCCAGCCCAACCAGCATCTTGGAGCCATCAAAATACATTGTCTAGTGTGAGTACGTGATGTATTCCCAAGGGATCTTGGCTTCCATCCATTCTGCCAGAAAATCGGCTAGTACCTGAGACTTAATAGCTCGCTGTGGCTTGTACATAATTTCAAAAGTCAGGAGCTCTATGGCCCACTTGGTGATGCGATGTGTGGCGTCCCTATTGTTCATGATGTCATTTAAGGGTACTTCGGATGCCAGAGTGACCGAACACTCTTGAAAGTAGTGTTGGAGCTTGCGAGATGCCATAAAAACTGTGTAGGCGATCATTTGATAGTGCGGATATCGGGATTTGCATGGGATGTGTACCTCTGATACGTAGTAGACAGGTTTCTGAACCTAGAACTTATGTCCTTCTGCCTCTCGTTTTACCACGAGTACGATGCCTACGACCTGGTTTGTGGCTGATATGTATAACAACATGGGTTTGCCTACCCCCAGTGCTGTTAAGATAGGATTGCCCTCTAGTAGAGTTTTTATTTCCTCTAGCGCGGTGGTTGTCGGTGTCAAAACCGGCGGATCTCGGGTAGGGGGTACCGAAGGTAACATGAGACGGGGGACACGATGTTTACCCAGGTTCGGGCCCTCTCTATGGAGGTAATACCCTACTTCCTGCTTGATTGATCTTGATGAATATGAGTATTACAAGAGTTGATCTACCACGAGATCGTAATAGCTAAACCCTAGAAGTCCAGCCTATATGACTATGGTAATGTGTGTCCTTTCCAGACTAACCCCTCCGGTTTATATAGACACCAGGGGGATCTAGGGTTTACATAAAGTTGGTTACACAAGAAGGAATCCTCATAATCGGTCGCCAAGCTTGCCTTCCACGCCAAGCAGAGTCCAATCCGGACACGGTGACAGACTTCGGCCTTCATGTCTTGACAGCCCATCAGTCCAGCCCAATGGATAACAGGTCGGACGCCCGAGGACCCCTTAGTCCAGGACTCCCTCAGTAGCCCCTGAACCTGGCTTCAATGACGAGGAGTTCGGCGCGTAGATTGTCTTCGGCATTGCAAGGCGGGTTCCCCCTTTCGAACTCCTAGTTGATCTTCAGATGTGATGATTGTATCCGGACCTGTATACACAACCGCAGAGGACATAATATTTTGCGAGTTCAACCCACCGACCACTTTTTGGTAATATGACACCATGCCTACCCGGCCACTACTTGCGAACCGTTTTAGCCGGCCCGTCGCCCCACGTCCCAAGACGTGGTCTTATTGGCACGTCTTATCCAAGCGGAGATCGTGCCTCCCTTTTTTAAGGGATTCCTGTCGACCCGGACGTGGGTAACCCAACCGTCGATTGGGTACAACTCCTTGGAAACAAGCAAGTTTTTGAGGCCCATGAGGAGACGTTTGATATTTGCAGCCTTTATATAGGGGTACAGACCCATCTTTTTCTTCCACGATTGCCTCTTCCTCAACCCCTGCTACCCCGAGTTCCAACACCCAGGTTTCGGTTGCCACCAGCCCCAATCATGTCTGGATCCAGCCATCAGGGCCGGTGGGTAGCTTCTTCTGTTATGCAGGAATACATTGCAAAGCTTCGGGCAGCGAGGTACCTGACCGCTGAAATCCATCATCGGCTTCCTGCCGAGGGGTAGGTTATTCCCACCCCCAGATCCGGTGAGAGGGTCATGTTCGTGTCCCACTTTCTCCGCGGGTTGGGGTTTGCACTTAACCCCTTCGTCCGAGGGCTCATGTTCTATTACGGGCTAGACTTTCACGATTTGGCCCCAGACTCTATTCTTCTTATCTCGGTGTTTATGGTCACATGCGAAGCCTTCCTCCAAACTCCTCCGCATTTCGGCTTGTGGCTCAAGACCTTCGATGTGAAGCCGCAAGTGGTAGAGGGGGAGCAGGCCGAGTGCGGCGGCACTACAGTGAGCAAGCTTGCTAGCGTCGTTTGGCTGAAAGGATCCTTCGCCAAATCTTCCGATCTGTGGCAGCAGGGGTGGTTCTATATCATCGAGCCTCGCGGCTCCAAGTGGGCAACTGCGCCCGCATTCCGATCCAGCCCCCCAATTCAGCTTGCATCGTGGATTAACAAGGGGCTGGATTGGGGATCAACGAATGATGTGCGAACTCTGCAAAGTCGCATCCGAAGTCTCATTGAGAGGGACATCGACATAGCCAATGTCGTTCAAGTAATGCTAGTTCGCCGGACCCTACCGTGCCAGTGACGGCCTCTCTGCCTATGGGAGTTCAATCCAGGAGGGCCGCGGACTCTTCAGCACTTCTTCGGCACAACGCACGAAGGAATGTGGAGATTATTCTTCGGGAAACGAAGGCAATGGCCGGACACCATCGAAGATGTCGGCCTAGACTGTAACCATCCGGATACCCCGGTAAGAATCCATTTACCGAATACCTTACAGTCAGATACCCAGCAGCAAGATACCAACAATATCATTCTTTCTCAGGGCTGGATAAAGAAGGTGGAACGGATTAGGTGTCCGGCTCCCCTTCCCGAAGACTCAGCTACTCCTATGTTAACAAGGATGCTGGCCTCGACGCCATACCAGGCACCAGCAGGGCAGGGCGAGAAGACCCAAGACGACCTTGGTTCCGGAGGTAAGTCGGACACTGAGTCCGGGGAAATCGACCTTTCCTTGCCCAAAGACGGAGGCGGAAAAGGACCCAGTATCCCTTCTCCAAGTAGGAGGAAAAGGGCCGCCTCCGAAGATTGGGAGGGGCGGTCTTCCAAGAAGGGCAAGATGCCACCATCGATCGGCTTGGGTTTGGAGAGCGACGCTGCTGAGCAGCTCCAACAGGGGACAAGCCCTTGGCCAAACCATAAGAGAATTCGGAGCACTTTGATAGCGCCCCGCTCCGTTATTGTTACTGAAGATATACGTAACGCATTTATGCATTTTTACAGGTCGGCATAGAATTTTTCTGGGCGATCCTCTTCCTCGGGAAGTCTCCTCCCAGACATGATGGAGAGCGAGACGCCTCCTTGAACCTCTTCACCCAATAAGGCAGATGACTCTGAAGTGTCGTCGCGAAGGGTCCCTTTTAATCAACCTGTTATACAAGGGACAAAGGCGGCAGTGCCCAAAGGCGGATCTCCAACCGTCCGGGAGTCCGGGGTTGATGATAGCAAAGGCCCCGGACAATCTGGCTCGCAGCCGACAGTGATTCTGAAGATGGGTGAACAGATTCTTTCAAAGGATGACTGTGCCCCTAGAGTAGTGTCCGGAAACCCAAAGACTCCCGATATATTGCGGGACATGTTGCGGAAAGCATCTGTCTTGGGGGAGCAGCGTACCCTGATGGGTAAAGTGATTGAAAAGATTTCGTCCGCGAAGAGCGGATTAAATGAAGCCTTCATGAGACTACTTAAAGGCTTCGAGGTTTGTGACATAATGTTTTTCAGCTATATTTCCTTTGCAAAGATGTGCCTGTGTACTGGTAGTAGCCCCTGAGACTCAGGTTGTATTCCATTAGGAAGCAAACAGATGATCAAAAATGATCGTTTTGAGGACTAACCCGATGAGCTTGAACACAGGCTGCTTCCCCCTTGGCCACTTCCCGGACTATAGAAATTGCCGATCTATAGCGGAAGCTTGACGTGGTATGGGATGTTCTTGCATTAATCAATACGCGTCTTGATGAGTCGCAAGGTATGTATTCGGGGTGATCCTCATACATTGTTTGTGGCATAAACATGACGCTGAGATTTTAGATGTTGGAATGCGCGTGGCTGCAGATGGTGCTGCCGCCGTTGAATTTCTTCGAGCGGAGCTGACCCAGGCCAAGGAGGAAGTTCGTTGTAGCAATGCTGCTGCCGAAAAGGCATCGGCTGAATTAAAGGCCGAACAAGCTGCCCGGTGCCAAGGTGAGGAGAAGATATCCACAATGACACTCGAACTGGAGAATGCCACTGGCCGCTGCGAATTTCTTGAGAAGGAGAATAAAGCCTTAACGACTGAACTGGACAAGGCCCGACAGGATGTGAGAGAAGCGCGATCAGAATCCAGAGTGATCTGTGAGGAAGTTCGGCAGGCGAAGGAGATTGTGGCTGGAAAGCCTTTTCTGCTGCAAACTAAGTTTGGTGACCCGGACTATGCACAGCTTAACCATGTGTGGAGTTCTCCGGACAAGTTTTTGGACTTGCCGAAGAGTTCTTCCGATGCGGCGCGGTATGACCAAGCGCGAGATGGATATGCAACAGAGAAGCTTTTTTGGTCGTAGTTTGGCGCGTCAAAGCGCCCTCTGCTACTCAATGAAAAGATGTCCCAATGGGCCAAACTTCATAGGATATTCGGCGCTGCCATGAAGGATGTCATAATCCGGTTGTGGCCAACCGAGCCTGCGCCGAATAGCTATTTTGGTTTGGTGCAGAAGCTTGTTGATGCGGTGCCGCGTATCAACGCTGTGAAGCAGTCAACGTGCATTGAGGGTGCATGGATGGCCTTCGCCCGAGTCAAGACATTCTGGGGTAAGATGAAGGCCGTCGATGTTGCGACGAAGAGTCCACCCAAAGGAAAGGACCGTCCGGAACCGGAGCTTTATTTTGAAGACGTCCTAGGGGCCGCCCGCTTGATAGAGGGCCAGTGCTCGAAAGACATAATGTTCGAGTGAGGTGTTTGATAATTGTAAAAGAAAATTTTATAGTCAATCTATTTATATGTTTTTGCTTGAAAGCTTGAATTCCTCCCGTGCGGCCATATTTGATATAAATTGAAAGTTTTCTAGTCGTCGGCTTCAGCCCCCTCGTAGGAAGTACGGGGGTGTTCAGAAAAGCATTTAATCACTCTTTATCCAACGCCTTGGTCCATGAAGGAGGTGATAATGCGGCGAACCAGGCAATCGGATTATAGGGTGTTAACACTTTCACTTAGCCATAGGAGTTTTATTGTGGGGCTACGACATAGCCCCTGGTATGTATGCGGCATAAGGTGCCTTACATGTTTGATCTTGAAAAAGATCCCTCGTGTTACACGGAGAATCGCTAATGATTCGAAGAAGTCGTCAAGTGGTTGACCAGCTCTCGCCGCATCATGACAGTCAGTTTTCGACTTTCTCTACTAAGGTGCTCATCCAGTTTAGACCAGGGCACAATCGCAGTAGTTCTCCCTTTACTACCCTAGCCGATAGAGCGAGCGTAGGGTAGCAAGCATGTGAGCCGCAACCCAACTATTGACCCAAGACAATGATTCGGAGCTGATGCATATAAGGCCAAACTTGCAACGCCGAAGTGCGCTGTAGAGCTGTTCGGGCTTTTGCTGGCGACTCATTTGTTCCCATACCGAGCCCCTGGCAGGTTATGCCAGGGTATATTTGTGAAGCAAATGTGGCAGCCGTATTCCGTGGCGAGACCACACACGGATGATTAGTTCGGATATTTTTACCGAACCGAGCGGTATGCCAATGATTACTTATGATATATATATATATATATATATATATATATATATATATATATATGGGTCTATTATGATAACACCCTTAAGACCTTATTCGCACACCACCAACAGATCGCGCCGCCGCCCTCCCTCCGACCTTCTACATGGCGGCCTTTGGGCTAGCCGCCCCTCCCTCCCGGCCTTCTTTGTGGCGGCTGGGAGAGATGCCCTCCCTCCCGCTTTCTCCTTGGCGGCGGCTTTGGGGCAGCGCCGCCTCCCTCTGGGCCTTCTTCATGGCGTGGCAGTAGTGGCCGCCCCTCCCCTCATGGCCTTCTTCCGCGGCGGCGGCCAGGCAGCGACGCCGCCCGTCGCCTCTCGGCCTTCTTCCGCGGCAGGCACCGAGCAACACCAGCCTATCGGCCTTCTTCCACGACAGCAGCTCGGTAGCGCCGCCACCGAACTCCTCAGGGCCTGCAATTAGCTGTAATTCATCAGATGTGGATTGGTGCTGCCTCGACATCAAACCAATTCGAGCAAGGAGGAGTGTGCGCAAGGTTGCTTCATCCTTTGTAGCTTCTTGGAATAAGTGCGGATCAACCTTGAGCAAATCCTCCTTCCCGTTCACATTGAGCAACGTCCGGACCGCCCATGAACTTCGAAGGGCAAGTGGACTGCACGGCGAACGTGAAAGTTGTGCAGAGAGGACGAGAAGGGAACTTCCTCCTCAGAACGCAAGAAATCACGCATCACGAGGTAAGCGGTACACTTCCTAAACCATCTCGGTGTAGTTATCATAGACAAATCGGTACAAGCGATGCAAATGCGTGATTATGCAGTACAAAACTTATGCAGTGCGGTTGCTTCAGTTCGTTGTGGGGGAAAATGCAGTACGCTTGTATAGGTTCATTACGTATAACGATGCAGTGCGGTTGCTTTAGTTCACCTTGAGGGGTGATGCAGTCACCGTGCATTGCTTCGGCAGTACCATTTTGAACACATTGCGATTCGCATGATTGATTCATTTAACTCGACAATGCAGCTCGGTCATTTTGTGTGCAGGAGATGGCGTCAAGAGATACAAAATGCCGCGCATAATTGACAAAGACCGAGAACAACAACTTTCGAGAAGAGTGGATATTCTTACAGCGGAGATCTTGGCTGGGTTACCCCGAGATTCCTCGTGGATTCTTCACGACGACAAACAGGTGCGATACTCTCCACAAGAAGATTTTCCCGTGAAGAAGATGTAGTTGAAGATGACGATGATGTCACATTAAATGCGGGAAGGCACTCACCAACGCGATGATGAAGGCGATGGCGATGAAGATGAGCCAATAACAGTTCTCAACCCAGTATAAGCACGAGTTCACTACGTTTGGACAGCATGTCCGAACAGATAATGATGACGCAGTTGAACACGATGTTGCGTGAGATGATGATTATGTCTATGATGATGTGCTACTGCTCCAAAATTTTAAAACCAATCCACCGAGACATCGTCACAACACTGGATTACCACCACGTCCACCTGCCGCACCCCAAAACAGAGCTCAGCGTCCACCTGCTGCACCAAAAAACAGAGCTCCAACCAGACCTGCTGCATCAACTTCGACGCTGCGACCACCAACGGTGCCTCGGTCAAAAGTAAACAGCAGGTACAAATCCTCCTCACTGTTACCGCCGCGAGATCCTCAACTACACACATCTGCTATAACCCCGCCATGTCCAATACAACCCGGCGAGCTGCAAACACCATCAGGCGAACGACTCTACACACATGTAAGTTTATGGTCTGAAAAAAATAATTCTGATCCATCTGAGATAACATTGCACTGCGATATTTCTTGTGAACTTTGGCTAGGAACATTGCAAATGCTTTATTAAACTCGTATGCACTCCTCGTATTCAAAAAATAGAACATAACAAATTTTCTCATATAGCATTTCAATTAATGCAGGATAAAAACATGCCGCTCAACCTCGTACCTGCTGCTGGAATGAAGTTCACCACGTACGAAAAGGCATGGGACTTTACAACAATTATGCAAGATGTGCAGGGTTTGGTATATGCAAGAGGGCAAAACACAGGACAAATGCCTACATTATGCGCTCAAGAGAAGGGCTCCACAAGCGTGCCGTGTCGATTATCACCGAGTGCGTCAGAAGACATCAAAAAGGATTGGCTGCAATGCAAAGATTAGAGTTAAAAAAAGGAAGGATGGCAAATTTGTGATAGAAATGGTTCAACTCAACCACAATCACAAGATGCTGGAAAGCCCCGGGATGCTTCTACACATGCGATCGCACAAAAAAGACGATCCTTTGACAGACCAGTTAGTGAAAGAATGCAACTGGACAACCACACACATGCTCAGATGATGTCGACGCTGTCGCGTATGTCCGGTGGTCTGCAGTACATGGGACATACTAGCCGCGACTGGGTAAACAGGTAAGCACGTAACAGAGCATATCTCTTGAGCATTCTGTCTGTAATTATTCCCTGTTTGGTGAGATAAGTTTGCATTGTCTCTGAGAATGCAGGAAACAGAAGTTTGCCAGAGAAGAGTCTGAAGATGATGTCAAGAAACTTCTGAATTTCTTCGAGAATATGCAAAAGATAAACCCAGAGTTCTTCTATGATTATGACGTTGATGCAGATAACCGTGTAAGAAACGTCTTTTGGGCGAGCATAAGTTGCGAGAGGATCGTATGAAGATTTTGGAGACTGCGTTACATTTGACACGACTTATAAAACTAACAAATTCCACATGCCTGCAGGAGTGTTTGTGGGGTGAACCATCATCTACAAAGCACCATATTTGCTGTTGCACTCGTGCGAGATGAAACAATACCATCATTTGAGTGGGTTTTCAAAACCTTACTGAGGTGTATGAACAACAAGCCGCCAATCTGCATGCTCACAAGTACAAAAAATAAAAAACACCTTCATACTTACATTTTGTTTTGTTTTGTGCACTTATATTTCTTCCATCTATCTTGCAAACACACAAACAACTTAATAAAAAAACACTGTTTGTCTCTTCTCAGACCAGTGTTCTTCGATGAAGGCAGCATTAAAAACTATCCTCCCACAAACTCTGCATAAGCTGTGTCGGTGGCATATCATGAAGAAGTACAAGGACCACCTCGCCTTGCTGTATAAGGCGCACGAGAAGCTCAAGGACGAACTCAATGCAGTGCTGAACCACCCACTAATGCCGTCAGAATTTGAACGAGCATGGAAGAACCTCATTCAGAGGTACAACTTGCAAGACGACGAAGTGATGAATTCCTTTGTGGGATGACAGGCACGAGTGGGTCTCAGCTTACTACAAGGAAATTTTCTGTGCTCGGATGACTTCCACACAGAGAAGCGAGAGCATGAACCGCATACTGAAGAAAAATTTTGTCAGGGAGAAGCATGATCTCCATCTGTTTGCTCAGCAGGTGGACAAGTGCATTCAGACCAGGAAGGCCGTCGAGCACGCAGAGACAGTAGCAAATGAGGTAAACAAAATGTCAATCAAAAACTGCTAAAAAATATGACTACAAAAACAAACAATTTTTTCATTTCTCTGGATCGTAACAGTGCATTTGTGATCATGCAGTCAGAGGTAAAAACAACAACAAAGTTTGGCTTCGAAGTTCAGCTATCAAAAGTGTATACAAGGGCAGTGTTTGCAGATTTCAAAGAAACACTCTACCGTAGCTTGCATTCGAGCGTAACGGTGCCACGAGAACCCGACAAAGTATCTCGTACACCACTACAACAGGTCGGATGCATTTGACTTGGCAAGGCACAATTTCCAAGTGGTCGCCGATGAAGAGAAAGGTGTCTATGAATGTGAGTGCAAACTCTGGACACACACAGGTGAGACTCCTAGCAAAAAAATTCTAGATTCTCATAGTCATGCACGAAAGCTAACTTACTGAACTTTAAAAGTACATATGCATGTGTAATTCACAAAACCAAATGAAGTTCACTTCTTTAAAAAAATGAACAAATAATGAAAAAAAATATATGTTTACTAATTTCATGCAGTTCACTTACAGAACAAAAAAAATCATGTGTTTGTCTGCAGGCCTCTTCTGCGTCCATGTCTTATGCATGCTTTCTCATTTGAGAGTACTCAACATTCCTGAGGTGTACATCATGAAAAGATACACCCGTAACGCAAGATCAGATGCAACGTTTGACAGAAGAGACTACGAACAAACAACACCAGATGGAACCTCGCTTTTTTGCCAGAGAAAATTGCCGACAGAACAGCGGACCTTGCAAACAGAGCGACAAGGTCCGACGTTGGTTGCCACAGAGCGTTATGCGGTATGAGGGCACCGATAGAGGAAGTTGACGTGCTCAACGAAGCGTAAGAAGAAGCTGACAAAACTAAAGCAAGCAGAGAAATCCCATCATGACAATAATGCCGAGCAAGTAGAAAATCTTGAACACATCGGAACCGATGCTATCAAAGAAACAATTCTTCCACCTCCTGTTTCAAACACAAGAGGAAGGAAGAAAGGGGAGATGCAACCAGAAAAAAGGTGGCATGCAAGGAGAAAAATGATGACAAAAGCAGTAAGCCACACTGAATTTGGGCGGTGATGGTCACCCAGGAATAAGAAGGTGCAAGACATGTAATGAAATCAGCGGCCACAATTCCAGGACGTGTACAAAAAGAAATGAACAAGAAAAACAAGGACATGGAGATGCACAACAAAACAGAAATTCCACTCACAACACTAAGAAATGGACGAAACTAAGACGTTGTAGCATCTGCAAAAAGAGGAAGAGACACAATTCAAGAACCTGCCCCAAAAGAAAAAGAAAAAGATCAGAAAATGAGGAAGACGAAGAAGGTGAGATCAAAGAAGAAGATGATGACAGAACTGAAGAAGAAATGGCTTATGAAGAAACAGATGGAGAAGAGGAGGAAGAAGAAGAGAGTGAAGAGGACAAAGAACGTGAAGAAACTGAAGAAACAATGGCGTATGAAGAAACATATGATGAAGATGATGAAGAGGAAGAAGAGAGTGAAGAGACTGAAGAGAGTGAAGAGGACGAAGAATATGAAGAAACAGTGTCAACAAGACCACCGCAAGGAAATACTGCTGTACAGAAAAAACCGAGAACAACACCACTTTCAAAAAACAAGGTAGGAGCAAAGAAGGATGCAGTTCATAGCACTGGAAAACGAAAACCACCATCAACCAGCACGCGGGGATCAAAGAAGGATGCAGTTCACAAAGACTTTGGAAAACCAAAGCAGCCATCAACCAAAGACGCAGGGAGCAAAGAAGGATGCAGTCCACAGCGCTGAAAAACCAAAGCAGCCATCAACCAGCACGCGGGGGGCTACAAACACAAAGGTGCAGAGACAAGAACCAGCAGCACCGCCATGGAAAACAAAAGAAAGTGCGACATTAGACACACTCCAGTCACCGTGCAGAAGCAGCAGGTTAACGACCAAATAGATAAACAGACAATAAATTAATCGTATGCATAGCAGTTTGCTTATCTCTATGTCTTATGTATCAGTTTAAATTTTGTGTAAACACAAATTTCTCGTTGACTATGACTTATTCAACTAAACCATGTAAAAGAGAAAATGGTATATAGAGTATACCATATGTATATAGCAGTCTTGAGTAAAACATTGACACATTTTGATTCAAAAACCATGTAAAAAAATTGGTTAGCTCGCTGCAGTCCAACAAGTAGTACATATAAAAAGCATTTCAATATGAAGTATGAAACTTGCAAAAATGCGATGACGCTTGAACTATCATGCAAGATTATAGACTAACTACATGTAGTACACACCATGCAAATTGGGAAAAAATGTGGAAACATGTAGTGCTCGGCTAACATATAAGTAGTTGACATATTGTAACCATGTGAACACAAATTTCCTTTGAATAATAATTGAAGTGGTTCAGATCACAAAAGTGCTTGTTACAAAACACATCAAAAAAGATGAAGCGTTCAACACGCGGAAGTACTTATTACAAATCAACCTCATAACCTTAGCCAATCACATCAAACGTGATTCTAACCGTACGATCCTCGATTTCAAAGAAGTTGAGGACAACAACTTGCTCAGACTTCAGGCCACTATCAATGACAAATTCCTTCCACCCTTTGTGTAGACACAGCCGCCCGTCAGCGCCTACGATTGTACTTGACTGGTTGAAGGTATCCATTACCAAGAACAACTTGAAGAATTCCTTTCTTCTTGAGCGGACATACCTAACAGCTCGTTTAGGAATTTTACTGTAAAAATAATAAAACTGTTTGAGAATGAAACTAGCGGTACAATTCTCATCTGTGTACGAAGATAGATGAAGTGCACAACAGTCCAACGAGTAGTACATATAAAACGCATTTCAATATGCAGTATGGAACTTGCAAATATGCAGTACGCTTCGAACTATCATGCAGTACTATAGACTAGCTACATGTAGTACACACCAAAAAATTGGGAAAAAATGTAGAAATATGTAGTGCTCAGCTAATATATAAGCAGTTCACATATTGTAACCATGTAAACTAAAACATAAGCTACATGCACACAAGCATAAAAATAAAAACAAGAAATAAGAACACATTGCAGTACACTTCAAAAAACAAAGAAAAAAGTGCGTTCCTAAAATATCGCAAGTTAGTAATGCAATGGAATTATACAAAAAACATAAAGAAAAAAAATCATATCTAACGAAACATACCATCTTGTAGTGAGTCTCCACATCTGTTGGTGTAAGCTGATGGACAAAAGGACCCGTGCAGCCATGGCCACGCCGAATCAAGGCAGAATAGAACGCAGAAACGTTTATCTGGCCCATATCCAATCCTTCCGTGAATATTGTACCATATGCAAGCTGCTCGGCTCGCCCAGTTCGGCACAACACCTTCCCACCACGACGAGCACGACGGGCCTGCGAGCAAGCTGAACAATTGCAGTGCGTCGGCACACCACAACCATGGCCGCAGCAGAAGAGATACGCACAGGGGCCTGGAGCCATCGCAACAGAAATCTAGAAAAGCAAAAAAATAATAAATTTGGAGAAAGGAGAGAACTTGCAACTAGCGGAGAAATGAAATGCAAAGGAAGGGTATAAGTTAGCCTTCATTTATACAAGAGGAATGCAAAAAGGTCAAAACTGAAAATTAAAGGGGACTTAATGGAAATTATGTTCCAAAGAATAAAGGACAATCAATAAAGGCTTATGTTACCAAAGAAAAAGGAACGAAAAAAGAAGGTGTACTTTATTTGCGGCAATTCCCACGAACAAAACCGCAGATCGTTAAAAAATAATACTCTGAAAAATTATAATCCACACACCATTTTATGTGTGCAGTTCTCCAAATTCGTACCAGGACGTTCACTATATGTGTGCATGAAGTGCAGTACATGATAAAAAAGCAAAAGAGAAGCACTTTAGCACCATTGGCATAGCCAGTCACAACTTTTTGGCACAAAGAAGGATGCACGCAGTGCAAAATGTGTACACCTGCAGCACAGAACTATGACAAATGCAGTGCGCATAGGAGCACAAAAGCAGTGCACACCCGTACACAAAGAAAAAGGATACGAAAGTGGAAAAACAATAAAGAAAAATGATACCAATGCAGTGCACAAAAATGTAGCCCAGAAAATATGCAGTATGGTATGCATGCACATGCAGTACTGAAACTAAATCAATGCAGTGCATGCATGATTTACTAAAAAAGCAGTGCACGCATGATTTACTAAAAAAAGCAGTGCATGCATGATTTACTAAAAAAAGCAGTGCACGCCCCAACGTTGAAAAAGTAACAAAAAAAATTGACCACCCATGTGCTACCAGCCCCAGCCAGTCTCGTAATAGGTCTACACCCACACAAGGGGAGTCGTTCTGAGCCACAGTGCATGGGGCCGGTTGGACATGGGCCCACAGGTCATAGAGCATATAGCTGCGGCGCCCGTATAAGCGCCAGATAAGTATCTGAGGAGTTCGACCAGTATGCCTCGCCAACGCTTATAAATGTGTCGGTAGCGCCTTCCATGGCGAGGTGAGACTAAACATTAGGACGCACACACAGCGAAACGGGAACCAAGCCGTGCTCACAGGCCGACCTCGGCCCAAGTATGTCTCTAAACTAGCCGAACAAAGGCCCAACAAGGCCGACTAAGAAAAAACAATAAGTTAAAAAATGGGGGGGCCCCCATCCCCCTTTCCCTACCCCTCCTGTACCAGTGATTGTAGTAGGTACAAGAAAAAACAAGATGAAGTACGTAGTTGTAAACAATACAGTGCACTACGTTACACGATGCAGTGCGGTATGGCAATCTAGTTCCCGATTACCCCTACACGAATAAATAAACTCAAAAAACAGTGAAGTACGCACATGTATACACAAGTACAGTACTGAACTCTAGAAGATGCAGTGCACGACTATATACTAATGTAGTTCATTATCGCACAGGATGCGTCTACAAAACATAAAAAAATGCCCGTTCTCATATAAAAAAAACCCTGGTTAAAAAATTGTGCTGATCAGAAATAAAACAAACAAACCTTAAAAAAACCACGTTCGCATACAACCACCCGATCAGAGCAGTTCCATCATCACAAGCCCACGATCACAGATGCAAAACCAACCCACGATCCGCACAACCGCATCATCGGCGCGATCGTGCAGTTCATCCGACGAGGCCATCCCACCCCGCCCTCCCTTAAATTCAGACCCGCCAAAGGCCTTCTCATACACAACAACACAAGTATCCATTGCGCTCCCACCACCGGCAATGACGTTC